>JAOYMO020066051.1:0-10544 GCA_025802455.2 Iodosphaeria phyllophila
GTCTACGTAGACGTGAACCTTACCCCGAGACACTGTCAAGGGGGAGAGATCGGGGTTGGAGAAGAACTTCAGGTCGGTACTCAATGGGTGCTCCGTCTCATCGTCCCAGTAGGTATCATCGCAGCCCATCGATACTCCTCAGTCTACGCACTTCCTTGACCAGGGCGGCGATGATGTCGTACGGATGGTACGCAACGTCCCGCATGATCTCGATGCCGTCCTCTTCGGACTCGACCGCATCCGTGTCAGAGCCAGCAAGGCGCGAGTACAGGTCGCACAGATCGAGCACTGACGTTCGACCCATCTCAGTGCTCAGTGCTGTGTCCAGCATGCCTAGAGTGGTCTCGTCGGTGGGGAAGTCCGGTAGCTCAGAGCCCATCGATGCCAGCCTCGCGGTTCAGCTCTGCCTGTGCGGCGTGCACCGACAGACCAGCGATGGCGTAGAGCGCCGTCTCAAGTGGAAGGTAGTTGGTCTCCACCAACTTGGCGTAGAGCAGGCTGACAGCAACAGCAGCGTCTCCGTTCGCAACATCTAGGTACTGCTTGCCGTTGATGATCGATCCTTGGATGGCTGCTGCCAGAGCCTGATCGTGTGCCGGTGAGATCATCGGTCCTCCTTGGGATATCTCTCGTGGTACTTGGCTAGTTGAGTTCCCTTGCCCGCCCAGTCGATCTTGGTTGCGTTATCGGCGGCTCGATGATCGCAAGGATGAGTTCCGTCGTATGCACAGGACATCTTCTTGCCTGCCACATCGACGGTGGCTTCGCAGCCCAGCTTGGACAGTTCTGTGTAGTACTCATTGCGAGCGATGTTGTCATTCAGTTGCTTGTGATGATGCCAGTAAGTATCCATCCTGTTGGCGTACTCTGCCTTAGTGCGATTCACGTAGAAGGATCCTTCGGTGTCGCCGGGGCAGTACAACCTTCCATCGACGCTGATGTCGTGGCGGGGGTGAGCGAAGCCTTGTCCACTACATACCACCGGACCCTGTTCAGGAAGATCGTAGTCCATCATCTCGGAACGGTAGTGTCCCATCAGGTCCGCCCTCTCGCGTCCTTGCCACATAGCATGCAGCGCTTCATGTCAATCGGTATGGCTACATACAACAGCGTACACTGCTCACACGTGGCGCTGTCCCCCGTGTCCTCTGCGGACAGTCGCTTGGCAACGCCGCACAACGCACGGTAGAGCCTGCCGGGGTGCTCCCACAGTGCTCGCTCCACACACGAACCATGGGCAAGCACAATGTGGATGTCATCGGGAGCGGTCTCGGAGATCTCTTCCGCGATGTACTCGGTCAGGGTGTCAGTCACTGCCGACACACCTCCTCTGGAATGCTTCCCATCGTTGCATGGTTGCTGCCGTGCGTGGGATACCTCCACACGAATGCAGCGCCGGGAACTGGACCTTGCCGCACGCGAGACAAGTCGCCTTGCCGTCGGGACGCGTCTCGCTCCACTCAGTACCGGCTAGACGACGCCACTCCCGCCACGCTTCCTCGGACGTCACAGGTCACGATCCGCTTCTATCCAGTCCTCTATGGATATGGACTCGCGGCGTGCTCTCTCAGCGACAAGATCAGCTTCCGTGCACTGGCAGTAGACGCACCTCGCCTCTCGGTCGCGATGCCCGCCTGTCTTCATGATCTTGTGCATTCCGGCTGTGAACATTCCTGGAGGTGCCTTGGGACACCAGGCGACATGTGCGTGCTGCCAGTAGCCAAAGCCTGCCTTGATGTCCTGGTCACACCCCTCAGGAGTGTGTACCTCCCAAGGCTGCTCGGGTTCGGTTGGTGGGTGTATGGCGTAGACACATGCCTTCTTGTGAGTCGACATCAGAACTCAGTCTCCCCGGAGCCTACGCCCTTGTGCCATCCTGCCAGCCCACCGAAGGCATCGATGTAGATCTCCAGCTCCTGCCCGTTGCAGTTGGTGTCGAACTGGATTCCACCGTCGACATTGGGGACGGGGTAAGGCATGGTGATGCCCTCCGGGTTCAGCTCGTCGAGGGCAAGCAGGTAGGACGCCAGGAACCTAGCCGTCTGCATCGCTGCCGTGGAGATGGGATACGCTCCGTAGCCGTCCCAGTCCTCTTGCAACTGCTCCAGCTCAGTGAGTCTGTCGTGTAGACCGGGTTCGATGTTCATGCCGGACTCAGCATCGAGACAGTCCACAGGAACCACGACTCGTTTCCGTCCGCGTCGATGGCGGGGAAGCCATCCGGGCGAGGCTCCAACGGCACCAGCACACAGATCTCATCGCCGATCTCAGCGCTGTCCGATCCGTGATACTCGGTCTGGTAGTAGGAGCGCACCACCTTGCACAGCGTGCCGATCCATCGCTCGTCAGTACCCAGGTTGACCGCTGAGATTCTGATGCGCTGGTCGGGAGCAAAGGTCTTGCCCTCTTGAGGTTCATCTATGGGTCCGTACATGATGTCGTCGATGACTTTGTTCTGTGCCTTGATGAAGAGAGCTTCAGTCTCCTCGCTCATGCCTTCGTAGTCGTCCGTCATGCTTCCATGCTACCGTTCATCTCTTCCTCGCGCATGGCAGCCAGATCCCGAGCGACCACGCCTGCCAGACATGCCGGACAGAAGTTGGTGCTCGGGAAGTCCTTGCTGCTCTCTGGACAGAAGCTAGCCGCAGCGAACAGCCACTCCTCGTCGCCGTCATCGATGTGCTCGTCCACATCTTCGAACGTGAGAGTCAGGTCGTGCAAGCTACCGCCGAGGTTACGTCCGTGTCGATAGGTGTCCATGCAGTCTTCGCACAGGCTGTTGCGCGGTGAGTCGGGGGTACACATTGATCTCAGTCTCCCTCTACGATGGATGTGTCGATGATGTAGCCTTCCACAGCCCGCGCTCCGACCCACTTGGAGATCACTTCGGCTGCGCGAAGTCCTAGCGGGCGTGCGGTGTCGTTGACTGCCTCGCCCATGGCGATGTACGGCACGGGAAATCTCAACACGACTTCGAGCTGAGTGGTGGGCTCCGGAATGTCGAAGCGGTTCCGCAAGCGGGAGACCGCGCCGTACACGGTGTCGTTGGACATCTTCAGCTCCGCCAGGTACAGGCTGAGATCCTTCTTGCTAACGTACTCAGCAGTCGACTCAGCGAAGGGCTCCGGAGGCAGAAGAGCCGCGAAACCAGAGGGCTTCGGCACCGGCGGAGTGGGGACCATGGAAGCCTCATAAGGAGTCGGCACACGAAGCGGAGGCGTGTCTACTTTTGTCGACCAGTGCCCGTCAGACATCATGGTCCAACGCCGCGAACACAGGCACACGTAGACTTCGTCAGTCGCTACACCAGTCGCAGGCAACGGCTCTCCACAGAAGGTACAGGTGTCCATCAATCTCCTCAGTAGTAGCGTGGAACGGGAAGCATCTCACTCGGGTCGAATCTACCCGCGTTCACATCGGACTGAGACAGCCGCCAGATTCGACCGGTTCTCAAGTACTCACCTTCGTGGATGTACTCGTGGTCCTGCCCAGTGGCTGAGTACGGCGAATCCCAACCACGATCAGCCATTGACGTGTCACTCTCAAGGCTTTGAGTCGGGTCGGGACGGATCGTGAACACGGCTTGGCGGTGACTGTCCTTGATGGCTGGTTCGTAGAGCACACCACAGCAGTCGCAACGCCAGGGCACATCGGCTGCGAACTTGTCGATGGGTCCGTCGCAACAGCCACCACTGACCTTGTCCGGCGTGATGGTCAGCAGCCCGTCAGCGGATCTCCTCGGGTATGGCTTGCCCTCGTGCTCGAAGTGCGCCCAAGGGTTGGGCTGCGGTCGTATGGTCTGTGTCCGCATAGCCCAGTCACGCTGAGCGATGGTTGCCGCTCGCAAGTCTTCATCGATGCTAGGCGTTGTCTGGATGTGCAGCATTCCGCCGGTGATCAGGTTCCTGATGTGCTCCGGGAGGGACGCCATAGCGAGATGCTACCACCCTTCTCCGCAGTCGTCCATAGCCCAGTCGATCGCATCTTCCAAGCTCGGACGTGGCACCCCGACGATGGTATGCACGTCATCGAGTAGGCGACCTAGCGGCTGCGGGGTCTGTCGGAACACCACGAAGGGAGCCGCCTGCTCGGTCGGGTCGTATACAGCTTCGTTGATGTCGTAGGTGTGCGACCCATCATCAGACGTGATTGTCCACCACACCTGACGCCATCCCCGCTTCTCAGTGTCGGCGAGGGACTTGTGTCGATGGATGATCATCGTCGATATGCTTCCCACTCGACCGGCTTGGGTACAGGACAGGGCGTGCCGTTGGCGAGGTAGCCGGTCGGGTTGGGCTCGTCCGGCGCATCACAACGCCAGCAGCACCAACCGTCGTAGCAGGCAGGGCAATGCTCGGGGTGTTCGCCGGTGATGAACTTGCCGTTCTTCGTAGTGTGTGGCGTGCCGCTCATCGGGCACAGCGCCGTCATCTTCTCGTCGAAGCAGTCCACGCATGGGCACGTTGGGTCGCCCTCCCGGTGAGGAATGCAGCTCGTACACATCAGTTCTCACGCTCCGTCGCTCCGGTAGAATCTCAGTGGCAGCCACGCTCATAGATATCCCCGTTCCCACCGCTGTCCTGCCTTGAACAGCGTCTTGCCCAGGTGCCAGTACCAATCGCCCTTGTCGAAGTTGCTGACCCATCCGCACGAACAGGCGAACCCGAGGGCATTGGTGTCCTCGACGTGCTTGTCCAACAGCTCAAGGATGTTGGCTGCCTTAGTCTGCTTCATCAGAGGACACGAATCTGTAGCCGGGGCTCGCTCGGATCCTCGGTCAGTAGGTAGAGGATGTGGCTCGCCTCGGTATCGGTGTAGCCTGCCTTGATGAGCTTGTCCTTGACCAGCTCTCGCATGAACACAGCGGCAGTCGCAAAGTTCTCCCAGTCACGCATCGGGGAACTCGATGTCACTGTCAGGGATCTCGAAGCGCTCCAGCAGCACGAGCCCGTCGTTCGGCATGACCTGAACCACGCGCCAGCCCAGCGCGCCGTACTCGTTGAGCCAGTCTTCCAGGTTGCCCGGTATCTTGATGATCTTGTACTCGAACTTCATTCTCACTCCTCGATGTCGTGGTCTGGAAGGTTCACGGTACGGATCGGTCGTCCGAACAGTCCTCTGTGGGCAAGAGTGAGATGCACACACCCATCCCTATGCCTATACCCAGCAGGCTCGTCGCAGTCTACACACCGGTTGCGGTCCTCGTAGTCTATCGTGGGACCTTCCGGCGTGTAGGTCGTACGACGGTAGTCAGATGGGCTCATGACTCAGGAATCGGTGTCCGCCCGAGGATACGGTTGATGGTGGTGCCGCAAACCGGACACGGTCCCTTCGCCAGGTTCAAGCCGGTGACTGTGGTACCACAGTGCCCTGGTAGTCGTGCTTCTCCCTGCACGTGACGCAGTAGCCGTTGTAGATGTATGGCTCTGCTACCACCGTGTTGGACTCGTACACCCCATAGGGCTTGACCTTCACAGTCAGGGTGGGTGGCGCGAACATGCTGACGGGCATGCCGATTCCATCCGGTGGCATGGGGTCTGCCGGATGCGGTGCGGACAGATCGATGTGCTTCGTCGGCATCTCACCGGAGGCAGCGTCTACCTGATCCTGAGCACGTTCTTCGTCAGTCGGGGGGTGCATCGGCTTCGCTTCGCGCGCCTGCCGCCTCTGCTTGCGGAACCGCTTGGCTTCCTTCCTGGTCACCTTGATGTCCGCGTGCGTCCGAGCCCATCCCATCTTGGCTTCGGTCAGCCCACGCGCCAGGCTGCGCAAAGACTCCTCGTCCCAAGGCTCATCGATGAAGGTCTCGCTGCCCTTGATACTCCTCCACTTGAAGGGCTCTTCCTTGCGCAGGAGCTGGTACTGAAGCTCCTCAAGGAGATCCTTGACCTCGTCGGGGGTTTGGTAGAAGGATGCCGGGTACTCGGTCACCGGGACCATGATGATGGTCTTGCGCTTGCTCATTCGATGTCCTCCGCCGGAACGTCGAGTTCAACTTCTTCGACGTCGCAGCCAGCCACGTCGTTGCGTCGCTCCAGTGGCATGATGCGGTCAAGCTCTGCCCACGCCCGTTCCGCAGTGGTGTAGACACCGGCAATGCCGGAGTACTCACCCCAGGTGTGGTACCACGTTGCGATGTGGACCCTCATAGCTCCATCTCCCGCAGAGTCTCGATGTCGGGGTTCGCTGTCTGGAGAAGGATCATGGACAGGATGGGGATCCACATGTCCTCCGATGTGGAGGGAAAGTTGCCCTCCACGCTCTTGTTGATCTTGGTCAACATGCCGACCAACTCCATGTACCGGCGCGGTGCCGACATGTCTGCCGTCTCAGCATAGAGCTTCTTCGTGAGAGCGATCAGATTCGATGCTTTCTCGGCGAGGCTGGCAACCAACTGCTCAGCCACTGGACCATCGATAGGCGCGCTCATTGAGTGATCGCTTCTCCGTTGTCGGCGTTGCGGTAGTGACCGCTTTCGATCTGTACCCACGGGACCTGCCGGTTGTAGCCGGAGATCAGGTTGCGCATCGTGCAGCGGTTCGGATCCGACACATCGATGATCGCACATGGCTGACCATCAAGCTCGTTGTAGACCGTCAAGCCCAGCAGCCGCTCTTTCCAAGGAGGAACCGCAGCCATCAGACTACCTCGATGGCGTAGACATGCATCCGGGAGTTGGGTACCGGGCGAGGCATGCCGACTACACGACCCAGGAATTCATCCCCGCCGTACTGAACCTCCACGAGGGAGCCGAGGGGGATCGCCTTGTCGTCGGACAGCACACGCCTTCTCGTGCCGGTGACCCGGTAGGTCTCTTCCATCAGTCCTCCTTGGACAGGTCGGCGTGGAACTTGTCGTGCACCTTTTGCTCTTCACGGTGCGTCGGCACCAGCAGAGCATGGCACCCCTGGCACTGATCGAACACCACAGTCGCATACCCAGAAGGAAAGGTGACGGTCTTGTAAACTTGCCTGTTCATGCCTTGATCCCCGCATCGATGAACTCAAGGTTGCCGATGAGCTTGAACTGTGCCTCGATCTCGGCGACGATGGTAGCCATCTCTTGCGGAGTCACCCACTCGTAGTGGAAGTCAGGCAGCACCTTCTCCACCTGAGCCACCATCTCCTCGAAGGTTGGCGGGCGGTTGTGATCGTCGCAGCACTGGCAGATGGGCACGCCTGCCGAGTTCACGTCCACGTAGCAGGTGTAGTCACCGTCTCCGCCCGAGTCGTGCGAGCAGTTCTCTTCGATGACGAACCCGGTGAAGTAGAAGATCGCGGTCTTCTCCGCGTTGGTCAGCTCCAGAGCCTTCGCGCCTTCCAGCTCGAACCAGTCGTCTCGGAAGGCATCCTTCGGAGGCTTGCCCACGAAGAGCTGCGTCGCCCACCCCGCAGTGCAGAAGGTCGCACCACACTCGTCGGTTGCGACCTTGTTCCAGGACCGTTGGTCCCATCGAGCCTGGTTGATCTGAATCTGCTCCAGCACGAGCTGCATGCGCTTGAGATTTGCCATTGATCTACATCCATTCCGTCTTGAGGATGACTTCGCTTACCGAGTATCCTTCGCCGAACACCTCAACCACCAACGCCTCAGCGTATTTGAACGCCTCGTAGTGATCGGTCGCGAGGATGGTCAGGTACCCGACGTTGAAGTCGGGATCGAGTATGGTCGCTTTCCAGTACGTCATTGCGGGCACTGTACCACCCTATCAGGCTGCCGGGCAAGTCGTCGGCGTCAGGTTGGTTGCGCCTACGATGTCGGACTGCACGAAGCAGGAGCCGGAAATCTTGACGATCCGAACCTGCATGCTAGAGGCATCTCCACCGGCTTGCGGAGCGGACTTGCCATCCGGTACGTACGTCCAGTCCGTCAGCACCTGAACCGAGGCAGGATTGCTGAGCTGCCCGACCTTAGCAGGTGTCTGCGTCGGCGTGGATCCTGCGTTGCTTAGCGAGAAGGCTAGCCAGACCATGAGCGTCACAAGCCCGCCTATCCCCGCTAAGCCTAGCGCCCACCTGGAAAGGATGTGAAATGGTGGCAACCTCCGCCTACGAAGGGTCCTCATACGACAACATCCCCCACGCCGGAACTGCCGCCCTTGTCTTCAGTCCATCGACGTTCGCCGTTGAACCCGAAGGCAGGGTAAGTCTTGTTGTCCCCAGCAGGTAGATGCTCCCACAGGTCCAGGAACTGCACAGTAGACAGCCCGCTCGTCTTCACGAACTTGCCGCCGACTGACACTTCGATCTCGGGACCTGTGGATTCCTTCTCGTCGTCGCTCACAGGTACTTCTCTCCCTGCCGATCGCAGCACCTGCCTGCGATGTGCCCCGCCTTGCCTTCGATGTAATGGCAAACGCACTGGCACGCTGGAGCATCGTTGGTCGTGTTGATGTGGATCGGGTCATGCTTGGGTCGGCGGCAGTGGTACTGACCGCAGTCGCCGGGCTCGCCGTAGGTCTTGTACGTCCACGGGTGCGGGTAGTTGCCGACATGCTCAGCCGGAGTAGCCTTGTTGGGATCCACGCCAAGCACCACTGCGATCTCTCGCAGTGCCTCGACCTCAGGGGTGTCCAGGAAGCCAGAGCCGAAGTCCATGCTGCTAACGAGAGCATCGAACAGGCATTGAAGGCTCTCGGTGTTGACCTCGATGCGGTCGCTCATGCTTGTGCTTCCTCTGCGACACAGAAGCCACAGCCGAGAGAGTTGTCCCAGAACCCGCCTGCGGCTCCGATGTTCAGGCAGTCCTCGCACTTGTCCTTGGAGGTGCCGACTGCCGTCATCACTCCACATGCGCCCTCGTAGGGCGTGCCGCCGACGCGGGTAGCCCCGCTGAGCCAGTGTGCATCACATGGGCTCGCGGCGTGTTGCTTCAGCGGTGCGTCCACCAGTACCTCAGTTCTCCCGGACCTGTTGAGATTAGATGCTTCGCAGTGTGCCACAGGTGGTGTGGATCGAGCAAGCGCGAGTAGTACGGCAGGGTCACCACGTCACATCGATTGCAGTGAGCGAAGCGCCACTTCCACGCCTTCACTTCGTACAGCTCGATGCGCCCGTTGTCGCACCGGCTCTCTCCGCGAGGGTAGTGCCACCCACCTCCAGCCCATCCGGGGCAACGGTGAGGCTTGTCGACGCACAGACGAGAGAGCCGCATCAGAAGTGCCCCCACTCGGTCAGAGAGATGTACTCGGCGTGGTGCTCACGGTTGTGGAACACCACGATACGCCGCAACCTGTCACCGGACAGACCGTGTGACTCCAAGCGATCCCCGTCGATGGGGCATTCGATCCATCGATTTCCATGCACGATCCACGCCTCGAAGTTGTCAGGCGTTCGGCAGATCTCTTCGAGCATGTTCCATCTCCTCGACGTCTCGCATGCACGCATCCCAATCGCTACGCACAGTCACCAGGTGGTACCGCTTCTCCCTGCCTGCTCGGGCTAGCCATGGCACCCACACCCAGAGCGCCCAGTCTCCCCAGGCGCGGTGTCGCCTGATCACGTAGGGCGCTGAGTAGACCGTCGGCGTCTCTGGTATGTCGTGCCTGCTCATCAGACGTGAGGCTGCTTGAAGTTGATCTTGTCGTAGCGCAGATTGTCCTTCGGACCCATGCGGTAGTCCGACGAGAACTCGATGGGAGCTGGCTCGGTGACGTTGGTGTAGCCACGCGTGAATGCCGCGCTGATCCACAGGGATCCCATCGCCACGAGCGCCAGCCCACCGAAGGCGATGGCGTAGACAGCCCACGCCGGAGCCCCCGCGAAGGCGAACAGAAGCTCGGTGGCAATCGTGATCAGGATTGCACCGGTAGCGAAGTGCACGACGCTCATCAGATGCACTCGGTTGGCGGCGACCTCTACGTCCAGGTCGGCTTGGATTTGCTCAGAACGATCCATCGTCATCGTGGAACAGTCCCTTCAGGTTGTGGCGGGGCTTGAAGCGGTCCTCAGTCTGGAAGCGCTTCAGCTCCGTCGCGGTCAGCTTACCGTACAGGTGAGTCTTCTGGTTGCCGATCATGCGCTCCACCTTGCGGCGAAGCAGGTAGCCGGTGGGATCTTGGTTCTCGATCTCTTCCATGCCTTGAGTCTAGCATCCAGTGATGCGAGAACGCAAGCGGTCCGACATCTGGTTACGCTTAGGGTCGTTGATGAAGGCGTCGGTGAAGTCCTCCGGCACCAGTTCGCGACCCATCCGAATCTCAAGACAGGAGATGCATAGCTGCCCTTCAATGGACTTGACTACGCTCAGCCATAGATCGGTGTCGATGAAGTAGAACTCGTGCGCCTTGCCGGTGTCGATGCCACAGTCCAAGCAGAGGAACCTGTCTCGTCTGCTCACATCTTTGCGCTGCTGTACGTGACGTGGGACATCGGTCCGTTGGCGTCGTTGAACTGCTTCGCCAGAATGTCGCAGCCGAACTTGGAGTACGTACGCACCGGATACGGAGGGACATCCTTGACGATCTTGCCGGTGTCGTTGTGGATGGCGATGACCTGCCACCTACCGTACTTGAACAGCCGAATGATGCGTAGGTACCGCTCGAT
>JAOYMO020066146.1:0-10543 GCA_025802455.2 Iodosphaeria phyllophila
AATTGACTCAATTCACGATAATATTCTATCTTCTCATTCTCTATACCCTGCCTGCGATAGACCATGATAGCGACAAGGGTTTGAGAAGTTATCAAGGATTCTGAGACACTCTTGAAAATTTCTTTAGCAAGATGCCTCGGAAAACTCTACTGTATTGTACGGCACACATGTCGTGATATGTGCAAGTATGTTACAACGTTACGCAAACCATATCAGTGCCTTTTAAGTTCCACCGACAAGTTTGTTTTCTCCTGTTCTGTAACACTTGGCCATGACGGAAGTCGCGGCAATGATAAATTCCTTCCACCCTTGGCCCCGATCTCGGAGGTTTCAATTTTGACGCATCACGTTCCTGATGCAGACTGAAACGGATTTTGGTGATACAATTTCCGATACCCAATAAGGTGGTCCGGGCTTCTGGCCAGCGTCGCGGGTCGGCGCGACAGAGCACGTGAAGAAATCCCTGTACTGTAGTGTGCACTGTCCGCGGATACCGTGTGCAAGGCATCGGATACTTAGCATCAGGTTTCCTTCGGCGATGCCTTCCGCGGTAATTTGGTCGAACCGAGCGGCAGGCTGTACCTTGCTTCTTTGTACTTGGGCAAAAAAAAGCTAGCACAGTGACAAGGCTGCAGCAAACTTGCAGCAAGAGCAAGAGTGAAGGTCGAACCTCCAACATCCAACATCACGGCAACACGAGCAGACACCACCACGCAGAAGTCTGGCCGGGTCGCCTTTGTTCGACAGTTCCACATCCATAGCGCAGCTGCTCCTGGCCAACGGCGACAACGCTGCTGGTGCAAGCAAGGACGGTGGCTCTCTTTTGGCAGCAGCTTGCTTGCCAGCGGGAAAAAAGGTGATCCATCTATCGCCGACCACAGCATCAAAGCACTTGCCAAGATTTGGGAACACGAATTTGCTCTGCATGAAGTGCAGGTAGTATGGTGCGGCCAGCTCTTTTCACATAAACCATCTCGCATGGTTTCCAACCCCATTCATTCGCGCGACATCTCGTCTACTTCTCAACACTCTTTCGCATTGATATACTCTACATTCAGCAGCTCAGCAGCATCTTTTTTTCAACTTGCGCGTCGGTCGCACGACTGATCTCATCGACTGATCGCATCGTAGATAACAGCAAGTAGGTACAGTATCAGAGGTATCTGCTGGTCTTGTGACACAACGCACCACCACATCATATCTCTTCACTATCTGTCATAGCTCTCTTTAGCTACGAACTACTGCAGCACGCATATCTCACCCACGCCACGCCACGCCACGCCACGCCATTTCGAGCCAACTACCTACCTGCTAACATAGGCAATTGCAGACTCATAAAGACTCCAAATCAAGGATTTCCACGATGGTGCAGAAGCGCAAGCGCAACGAGCCCAGCGCTGACTTTGGTGGGCGTCCACCTCCCCATCGACCGGCGGAGACGACGCTAGGCCAGCACGACCGAGAT
Source organism: Iodosphaeria phyllophila (assembly GCA_025802455.2). Classification (NCBI taxonomy): domain Eukaryota; kingdom Fungi; phylum Ascomycota; class Sordariomycetes; order Amphisphaeriales; family Iodosphaeriaceae; genus Iodosphaeria; species Iodosphaeria phyllophila. The sequence continues at coordinate 1,466 of JAOYMO020066146.1, forward strand.
CGTGATCAGGACCGGGATCGGGATCGAGATGGTGGAGGATACGACGGCAGCAACAATTCAAGTTCTGGCCGACGGCGTGGTCATGGGCGACACGGACGAGGGCGGAATAACAATAACGAGCGTCGCGACGTGTTGAACCATAACTTGCCGAACCATTACTCGAACCTGCCCCACGACAACAGCAACCACAACAGCAACTACAATAGCGGCAGCAGTCAGCGCAACAGCAGTAACTACAATAACAATAATAACAGTAACAGCAACAACAACAGTTTTCATGCCCCCAACCTCCAGATGGCACCATCTCCACGACCGACGAGCGCATCATCCCAGTCGGTCGCGTCCCCTCTGCCTACTATTTCGTTTTCAAGACCTGCGCCAGTCGCTCCAAGACCACCGTCGCCGATGTTGAGTCCTAACTACAGCTATGCTGTTCTCACCGACGCCCGGATCGCGCCATGGCATGTCTGGCAGCAGAGCGGGCGTCAGGAAGTGATCGAGCATGGCATCGCCTCTCGCCAAGACGAGGACTTGGTCGAGATATCGACCATTGCTCAGGAATTCCTGCGCGCCGTGCTCGAGAACCGCCTGGATCCGATCGAGGCCGGTGCATGCATCAAGGAGATCCTGGGACCGCGTCGTGGTGGCCGGGTCCATGGGGACGAGAATGCAAAGGACGACGAGGAGGAGGAAGAAGAAGAGGAAGAAGAGGGGGATGAGGAGGAAGAAAAGGAGAATAAGAAAGACGGGCAAAATGGCGAGCTAGAGATGCTCAACTTTGATGTTCACGCCCTCTTTGCCGATACTATTGCCATCTTTGTCGAAGGCGAGAAGTGCACATCTAGACCCCAGTTCTGCGATTTCATTGCGGCTTCCCAAATCGACCCTTATCTATTGCGCAATATCTTGGACCCTCCTACCTTGGAGGAGCTCCAGCTTATCCGAAGTACATTTGCCAAGATGGGCATCAGACATAGCACAAACACTCTCTATCGACAGTCCAACTACAACTTACTGCGCGAGGAGTCGGAAGGGTTTTCCAAGCTGATCACCGAACTCTACTGGACGCCTGTTAGCCTGAGTCAGGAGAATCTGTCCAAGGCCCAGGTCGTGTCAGGTTTCGAGCGTATCAAGGGTCTCGTAGGTACTTTCGATCTCGACGTGGGCCGAGTTCTGGACATTGTCTTTGACGTCTTTGCCTCGACCATGCTGAGAACTCTCCGCTATTACACAATGTTCCTGCGCGTCAGTTCATGGTGGCCGCGTAGCCAAATCAAGCGATACCAGTCAGGTCTTGCTGGCGGCTTACCCCGATGGGCTATCCCTGGATCTAGCTTGATACCAACCCCGGAGGAAGTGATCCAGATACAGCAGCAGCGACTTCATCGCGATATGGCCTTCTGGAATCGGGCTCGAGAGATCCACCTCGATGCCTTCTTTGAATTGGGTTGCAGACAGGTCAGCAAGGCCGATCTGGAGGACTTCCTGAGGAACGGCTCTGCAGGCTCCAACGGCAAATCCGATACCGAGACCGAATGGATCAAGGCCACCAACACCTTACCCCCCACCGGCAACCGCGTCGCGGCTCAGATCTATGGCTTCAAGCTTTTGTATTATACCTCGCAAGCCCGCGAAAAGGACGAGATCATCTCCGCCAACCTGTTTTTCTTAGCCGCCTATCTTGTCAAGATTGGCTTTCTCTCCATCACCGACCTGTACCCTCATCTCTGGCCTGTGGACCAAAGAATGGATGCCGTGCGCGATCGCCGTATGTTGGAGCTGGAAGAGAAGGAGAAGAAGGACCGACAAGGTACCGAGCCCAATGCGCTGCTGAAAGCTGGCGCACTTTCCGACGATACCGTCCCTACTCAGCCCAGAGCGCGCGAGTCTGCTGCTATTGCCACTGCCAAAACGGCGGCCGACCAAAAGGACGCCGAGGCCCCCGCTCCAGCGGACACTACTTTACCTGATCCGGACCAGGTTCTAAAGGTCGACTTGACCCATCATCTCCTCCTGGTCGGTGCTATCCCCGAGGCTCTGTTCATCCTAGGAAGGTTTCCTTGGCTGACCGAGGTCTACCCCGACGAAATCCTCCTACCCATCAACCGCATATTACTCCACTCTATCGAGAAGGTATACCAAGCCAGTCGGCCTATAGCCAGCCGACCGCCTACTACCAGAACCCTCCGGAAGGACCTCGCCCCCGATCAGTCCAGCGTGGCTAAGGGTCACGTGAACTTTGTGGATCGGGTGCCCCCCAAAATCTTGAAGTGGCCTCACGCCGACGGCTTCAACCGTGGCATGCCTTACGAGCACTATCTTAAGGAATGGGCCGATAATGTGCCAGTCTGCCAGGATCTGGACGACATTTTCACACTGTGCAACACTCTTCTGAACATGTCGGGCGTCAACATCGGACGAACGCCGGTGTTACTGAAGAAGTTATCGGTCATTGGGGCTGGAAGCCTCGCGATGGATAAATCCCCCTTGAACATGGATCGATGGCAGGACCTGCTACGGCGCATCCTCGTACCCGCCCTGAACCTGTGCAACTCGAATGTGGACGTTGTTGACGGCGTATGGAACATGCTCAAGCATTTCCCCACCAATGTTCGCTTCAACATCTACGCCGAATGCTACGAAGGGCAGATCTCCCGGCTACCGGCCATGACGAAGGCGTTCAAGTTTGCGCGACTGGACACCATCGCCATCCTGAAACGTCTCTCCTTACTCAACGTTCAGCATTCCGCCAAGTCTCTCTCCAAGGTCGCCCTATTTTCGCCCGGTATCGTGTGCAAAGTCGCCCTGGACCAGATCGAGGCCTACAGCAATCTCATCGACGCCTTCGTTCAATGTGTCAAGTACTTCACCGAACTGGGCCACGATGTGCTCGTGTGGTCCCTCATGAGCTCCCTCGGCGGCAAACAGCGGGCCAGGACCCAGGCCGGCGCCGTCCTCCTCACCAGCAAATGGCTCCAAGCTCTCTCTCGCTTCTCTGGTCGGGTCTTTGCCCGCTACAGTAACATGGATCCTACCCCCGTTGTCCAATATGTCAGCGACCAGCTGTCCCGCGATAACTCCACCGATCTAATTATCCTGCGAGAGCTCATCACGTCCATGGGCGGTATTGTGTCCGATGTCGATTTCACGGATGCCCAGTTAGTTGCGCTCAGTGGTGGCGAGGAGCTAAGGAAACAAACTTTAATCCATCTGGAGGACAAGCGGTTCGAGTCGACCAAGAGCGCTAAACGCTTTATGAATGCATTGGTGCACACCCGACTAGCGCCTAGACTGCTCATCAATATTGCCCAGTATCGACAATCTGCCATCTACCGCCTCGGCGAGGACGTACATATCAAGTATCTCGCCACGCTCACGGACGACGCTCAGCAGGCGCTTACCCAGTTTGTGGAGTTGTTGCGGAGTAATTTGCCTCCAGCGGATTTTGACAATCTGGTGCCGAGTGTGTCGACGCTCATGACGAGTTTCGGCTTGGATCCCAGTCTGGCGTTCTTGATTGGTCGCGCTAGCTTGGGATACTATCTCACGGGACCCGGTGCCGCCACTCTCAAGGAACGTAGGATGTCCAATGGAGCGCTTGACCAGTCCCAAGATGTCGACGGCGATGTTTCCATGACCAAAGATGGGGACAAAGATCAGAAGGCGACACTCGAGTCTAGTGAGGCGGCCATGAATATTGACCGAGATGCAGTAAATGGCGAGGCCAAGGAAACCTCCAACGATGTGCCTTCTACTCCCGTCACCGCGTCCAACGCCCGCAAGCCCGACCACTTCCTCAATGTTCTGCGCCCCGTCATCGATACTGTGCAAGGTCTGCTGCCAAGCGAGACTTGGCGCTGGGTCAGCCCGGAACTCTTCGTTCTCTTCTGGGCTCTCCAAACCAGCGACCTCGGCATTCCCGCTAGCAGTTACAACGCCGAGTGTTTGCGTCTCCAGAAAGAACAGGAAGCCATCCGCAAAGACCGCAGCGACATGTCGAAAGTGGGCGAGCTGCGCCGCAAGCAGCGCAAAGAGGAGATCACAGCGCTGGCCCACCGTCTTACTGCGGAAGCTGACCAGTGTCGCGAGCGCGTCACCAAGACCCGCGTCATGCTCCTCAAGTCGGCGCCGGTGTGGATCCCGCAGGCCATGGGTGTGGACACGGCGGATGTGATTCTCGAAGAGTGCTTGTTGCCTCGCATCCTGCTGTCCCCCGGTGACGCGGATTTTGGACACAAGATCTGCAAGTTTCTACATGACTATCAAGTCGCTAACTTCAAGCTCACGACCGTCTACGATCGCCTGTTCAGCGTGAACCGCCTCCGCATGCTCATCTTCTCGTGCGCTATCCGCGAAGCCGAGTGTCTGGGTCGCTTCATCCGTCTCACCCTCGGTGACCTGTCCCGCTGGCACAAGGCCAGAGACGTGTATGAGAAAGAAGCTACCAAGGCCGGCAAACACCCGGCTTTCGCGTCCGCGCTCGGCGACGACGGGAAACCCTCAGCAACGCTGGATCACGGTGTTTTCCGCGACATGCTGTGGAGCTGGCATAAGAATTTAGGGTTGGCGCTGAAAAGCTGCTTGCAGGGGACCGAGTGGATGCAGATCCGGAACGCGATTACGGTGCTCAAGGCGGTGTTGGAGTTTTTCCCCGCGGTGGATTTCCAAGGGAAGCAGTTCCTGCAGTTGCTTGGCAAGATCTCGGAGAGGGAGGGCAAGACTGGCGGTGGAGATGGCGAAGATGCAGGGGCTGGACACAGGGTCGATCTTTCGGTCACGGCCAACACGGCGGCGTCGGCGCTGAAGAAGTTCGAGGCCAAATGGGTCATGGTGCAGGCTTTTAGACCCAACACGGTGAGTCGCGATGTCACCGCAGGAAAGGATTCGGCTGGGGTGGGCAACGGAAACGAGACTAAATCTGAATCTACGCTTCCACAGTCCGGCGATCCTGAGGAGAAGAAGGCGGTTGAGCCAGCTGCTCCGGCTAAGCCTGCTCCCACCCAGCCGGCAGCTTCCACAGCCCAGGCCCAGGCGAAGGCGAGCGATGCTAATCCGAGGCCTGCTGCTGAGTATGTACCCCCTGCTTCGTCTATGTCCGCGTCCACATCGACGGCTCATGGGTCGAGATCTGATAAGGAGCGCAGTTTCACGATCCGGGGACGATCCGGGCATGACGATGAAGATGGGGAGGTCAAGGATGTGAAAAAGACGGGCAGTAATGTCCATACCAGTGTCAATACCAGTATCATTACCAACGCCAATGCCAATGCCAATGCCAATGCCAATGCCAACGCAACGGAACCCTCGAACAATCCGAACAACACCAATTCTAAGTCTAGCAATAGTAATGTCCCACCCAAGCCGAACTCATTTCCGCAGAGACCAGAGGTTGTCAAGACTTCCACCCCGCCTGCTTCTACCACGCTGAAGTCGAGGGAGCCCCCAGCTATGACAAAATCTAACATCAATCAACCTCCCCCTGGCTTGCCCAGTAAGCCGGATATACCATTCCCGTCGCAGTTCTCGCAGGGCAGGAGAGGTGAGATCATCCAGAGAGCCGGCAGAACGGTTGAGGTGAGAGAAGGGAGGGATGGTGCGTGGGATAATTCGCGGGATACGAGAGAGGGAGCGAGGGACTCGAGGGATAATGCTAGAGACCCGAGAGATAATAATAACAGGGACGCCAGAGAAAACAAACGCGACGCACGCGATACCCGGCCCGAGCCTAGGGAACCTGAGACGCCCCGGCACAATAGGAGCAGAGATGGACATGGAAGCGGTGGTCATGAGCGACGATCGGCAGAGAAACCGCCCATGGACCGGATCCCTTCGGAGAATCTACCTCATCCTCGATCAGAGCCCCCGCAGAGATGGGAGCCTCCTGTTTCGTCTGATCGCGGTACTCGTCATCTTAGAGATCGCGTGCCTCAGCCCCCGCCGGCCATGCCCCCTTCCTCGTCGCTACCTCCTGCGCGGCCTTCAAGTAGCAGTCGGGGTGGCGACCATGGCCGTCCCCCGAGAGACGAACCTCATAGCAAGGCTATGCCGCCGCCTGGCGCGGCTGATATCTCAGGCCCGCCGCTGAATCCTGAGCGAGCCCGCCTTATCAATGCTGACGAGATGATGAATCCCGCGCGAGCTGCCTTGATACACGATGTCCAGCAGCCGCCCACGCGTCCAGGGCGAGACGATGTTCGGAAAGACGAGCCACGCCGAGAGGAAGGTCGTGAGCGAGAGCGGGATAGAGAGCGAGAGCGAGATCGTGATAGGGAGCGTGATCGTTCGTCCCGCCACAACTCACCTCCACGCCGAGGCGACCGCTCCGAACGCCCTGAGCGCTCGGAAGTCCGGGAGGTCCGTCCTGGTGACGATCGCAACAGCCGGTCGTCTCGCCCTGATCATCGCTCGGATCATCCGGCTTCGAGCCATGACAGTCGGCATGATCATCATCCTCGTGGAGAGCGCGAACACGACCGTCCTGCCTTGGAACGCTCCCGTGATTCTGCATCGTTCCAGGGCCCGCCTCCCAGAAGCGATGCCGATCATGCACGGGGTAGCCATCAAGACCCCAGCTATGGACGCTTGAACGCTATTCCTTCTATGCCTGAGATGAACGCACCACCCCCCGACGGCCCCCGAAGTCGCGGAGGCCGCAACAGTATGCCGCAACCACCGGCCCCCAACACGCAGACGCCCACACGACCCGGCCCAGCGCCCGGTCCCATCCAAGGCCCTGCTTCCAGTGGGCCAGGCTCAGCCTCTTCCTCGCGCTTCCGCAACGCAGAACCCCTTGGTCCCCGTGATGTGCCTCCGCGAGCTGCCTCTCCGCCCGACCGTGCCCATCCCCCTACCGGGCCTGCTTCGACTAGATCGCGCCGCGGCCCCAACGGGCATATGCACGGTCTCCCTCCCACTACCCTGAATATCCCTCCTTCATCTTCTGCTTCTGCCTCCAGCTCGGCTCCGGGAATGCACCCAGACCGCATGCGCCATTTCGGTGCTGGTCCTGCCAACCCAGTTTCGACATCCCCCATGGCGGCGTCTTTTCCCGGTGCCAGTACCAGTCCTGTGGGCATCCACCCAGATCGCCTCAACCAAATCGGCGCGTCTGCTGTCCCCCCGCCGAGCGGGCCGTCGGCGCAGTCACGCTCTATGTCTGGTCCATCCTCCCAACCGCCCAACGGACCGAGCAGTTCGCGCCAGCCCATCCCCGGCCCTTCACCCTCCTCAGCCGCGCCGGACAAGAACGCCTTGTCTGCTCCCATGTCTGCTCCCACGCCTACGGGCCCTTCCGCTACGAATAGTCGCGCCAAGTCTGGATCTCAGAGACAGCTGGCTACCGTCAACAACCTCCTTCGCGACGCGGACAGCAGTCACGGCCGCGGCGGACCCGGGATGCGGAATCGCCCCTCAAGAAGCAATTTAGTGGGGAGTGACGCCCAGGTACTTACGGGGTCGCCGGTGGGGACGCCTACCATGGAGAAGGGTGATGGACTGTCTATTCCGGCTGTTGTGAATGGGGCGGAAAGGGAACGCGATCGAGATCGAGAAAGAGATCGGGACCGAGACAGGGAGAGTCGACGAAGCAGGCGGGACCGCAGTCCTGGGCGCGAGCGCGACAGGGAGAGAGATCGGGATAGGGATAGAGATCGCGACCGCGACAGGGACCGCGAGCGCGAACGCGACGGTGGCAGGTCTAAGGAACATCGCGACCATCGCGATCGCGAGTCCGGCGTCAGCAGCGCGGTGCAGGGCTTGGAGACTGGTGCGGTCGCGCCCGCATCCGGACAGGGTCATAGAGAAGCTTCGTCTAGGAGGTCGGGCCGTGATCATGTCTCTGGTTCGGGCTCGGCTTCTGCCTCGACTGCTTCGGCTAATCCAGGCGGCAGCAGAGAGAATGGCTCTGGTTCTAGCTCGTCCAGACGCGACGAGTATCCTCGCGGGGCCCGGAGCATGGGCGGTGGAAGTTCTCGCAGCGGCGAGCATAGGTCTGGAAGGGATGAGCATGTGGCTGGTGGAGGAGGCGGGGGTGGAGGAAGTAGTGGAGGGAGTGGGAGTTCCAGAGGCAGAAAGAGAAGAAGTGAGAGCGGTGTGCTTGGTGGTGGTGGTGGTGGTGGTGGTGGTGGTGGTGGGGGAGGAGGAGGAGGTGCGGACGGGTTGTTGCAGGATAGTCTGCACAAGCGCCAGAGACGCTAGGGGCGCGGGTCGTTTGTGGGGCCAGGGACAGGCATGTGGATGGGAAGGCAAAGGAGAGGGGGACAGGGGTTTACGTGAGGGGATGAGAAGGGAGTCGGGAGAAGCGGGGAAGGGAAGGAAGATGCTCGTACGCACGGATGGACAATGACCAGCTTTATTTTTCGTTTTCCTTTTCGTTCTGTCTTCTACGCGGTGGCTGACACCCTTCGGAGTATTATTCGCTATTATTATCACTTAACTAGCTGCTCTTGTCAATGTCTGCTTCAGCTTGTTCATTTCGTCGCGGCTTCCTTCTTCCTTCTCTTTCCCTCTCCTCTCTGGGAATGACATGAAAAGGAACGGACAGGAGATGGAAGGAAAATTCTTTACGGTTGAGGATGGGTGGGAACAGACAGACAGACAGGCAGAAAGGCAGAAGACGAATTACATTTAATAGAACCATCACCCTCGAAGCGAGTCCCCTCCCAAAACCAGATAATCCCGTCCGTCCATCCCTCAATACAAGTGAACCGGCACCTACATACTTGAGCCAGGTCAGCGTATCGCGAGTACAGAATATAACCAAAAAAAAATTTCGATTTCTAGCCTTGCCCTTCCGCTCGCCCTCGTGTATATATCCTGGAGGCGAGCGCGGCTTGGCGTGGCGGCTCTGTCTTGCTATGTAGGTTACGTTTTGGTCGAGTTGAGGTGCTACGTGATACGGGGTTGTTGGTTAGGAAGGCAGGTAGGCATTGGTGTAAGATATGAGATATGAGGTATGATGCCCCAAGCTACAGGAGCGTTGGGTGGGAGAAATCGTCGCTTCAGGGCTTCAAGGTTGGGCGTGTGGGTGTTGGATGCTAGATCGCCTGGCCACGGCAAAAAACAAAAAGGGGGGGGGGA
>JAOYMO020066236.1:0-10539 GCA_025802455.2 Iodosphaeria phyllophila
CAATTACCTTATAAGGAAATCAAACCTTTTTTATGCATGACACCCAGCGCCGAACTTTTACAAGGCGAATGGGAAAAACATGGCGCCTGCGATTTTTCCTCACCAGTAAAATATTTTAAAAAAGCCCATGTATTATTTTCCGCGTTAATAACACCGACGGAGAAGCTTGATCAAGCCGAGCTTGCGCGCTGGATGGACATACACAACCCCAAGCTCGCGCACAAAAAACTCGGTTTTTACGGGATAGAAATGTATGTGTGTTACAACAAAAGTTACAAGCCTATAGATTGCCCGCAGAAAAATTAGCGCTCTTAACGCCTCTATATTCTTTGAGATGAATAAAGCTTGATGCAAATCCAGCAGAGGTTTTATTTATCAGCACTACAATTTTCAACATCGCTTTTTAAAAAAAATAATGAAAGTCGATTTATCACCAGAAATTTATTTTTCACACCAAAATTGATTTATTAAAAACATTTCACTGCTGTTTTTTACCCTACCTCATTCAAAACCAGAACCGTTTTAAACAACGTCTAGCGTTAAAACAACACATCATACTGTGGCATATTTTTCGCTCTGCAGATCCCGACAAGATTAAATCTAACCATTTATTATTGAAGGGAGTTGCAATGAACAATCATAAAAATGTAACGGGCATGCGAACGCAGATCAAAAAAATATTTCGCTCTTCATTAACACGCAATACGTTATTAGCGGGAATTTCTACCCTCAGATTCTCCACTGCATTCGCAGCGGAAACTTACCAAAACCTTTAGCAGCAAATTCAATCACACAAGACATTTAACTTTTTAAAGGACTCAACATGCGTGCCTCAGTATCAGGATTTTTAGCGTTTAATCAACATTCAAAAAAATTTACCAAAACTGCGTTGGCTAGCATTCTCGCGCTAACCACCAATGCCAGCTTTGCTGCGGATGCCCTACAAACACTGGAGGAAGCCAAAGCCGAAATTCAGCGTTTGCAGCAGGAAAACCAGGCTCTGAAGCAGCAGAACACCGTAAAAACATCACCCCCAGCGGAAACAGAAGTACAAGTTCAAACTGTGGCGAATGAAACTGACCAAACGCCAGACCCAATCACTAACAACGTGTCTGAAGTAGTGATAAGAGCCACCAAAACGACCGCGCCAATTGTGGCAGTGCAGGATACGCCAGCGTCCATTTCCATCGTGAGTGGAGAGGAATTACAGCGTTTTGAAACCAATAATTTTCAGGGGATTTTAAAGAAAATCGGCAACGTGAGATGGGCAGGCGCGTCATCGCAAAACCACCCGCTGCATACGTCACTCACCATTCGCGGCCTGGGTTATTTTAAAGCTGGTGCGGGAGGATTAGATCCCGGTGTGGGCATTACCGTGGATGGCGTTAGTTACGCCTACTCAACACTGGCGGCGGGTGCAAGTTTTTATGATCTTGAAACCGTGGACGTCGCACGTGGCCCGCAAGGTTCAACCGGCGGATTAAACGCAAACCTCGGCACCATCTCGTTCGTATCTAAAGGCCCAAGTTTCACCCCCGAAGCTGAAGGCGCAATTACCTTTGGGCAGCGCGATACCTTGATCACCAAGGCAGTTATTGGTGGTGGAATTATCGACGACCTACTCGCGTGGCGCGGCACTTTTTACCGCGAAACCTCTGACGGCGCATTCACCAACGCTTACAACAAAACCCAATCCTTTGGAAATAAAGACCGCACTTTCGGCAAGGTGCAGTTTTTATTAACGCCGTCGGAGGATTTAAACATTCGCACCAGCGTCGACTTTACGCCCAAAGGCGGCGAGTTGGATGGCGGCACCAGCTTCGGTTTAACGCCGCGCGCAACGCCAACCTATTACGACACCCTTAACTCTTCTGGAACGTCTCTATTGGTAGACAGAACCACTACGCCTGAAGGCCGATTGGATCGCACCTGGTTTAAACAGGAAGCCTCCAACAATTACTTGGGCACGCCCGATGAAGTGAATATCAGCGGCACCTACCCCATACTCAATCGTCAACGCGGCGCGCTGATTGACGTGGATTGGAAAGTCGCAGGCGGAACCTTTACATCGCTAACCTCATGGCGTGACCTATTCTTTTTCTGGAACGGCAAAGGCACGGATGACCGCACTGTTTTCGATATTGTTGCCATCCCCACCGCCGCTGATCAAACCTTCAGCCAAGTCAGCCAGGAATTTAAATTCGCGGCCACCTCAGGTTCAGTTAGCTACGAAACCGGGTTTTATTATTTGGATAAAACCATCAACAGCAACGGCATGACGCGCACGGGTTCAGACGCGGGCGCTTACTACGCCAACGACAGCCAATACACACTGCTGGGGAATGATGCGAGCGGGAAATTGCTGCTAGCCAACTCTGCTAATCGTTTGCTGGTCCGCAGCCCCTTGATTATCGATGGTGAAACCCTTGCGGTTTTTGGTAACGCCAAATGGCAACTTACCGATCCACTTTCCATCACCGCCGGGTTACGAGTTTCTAAAGATAAACGCGAACAAACCAATACCTCGCGCTATATCGCCGACGAAGGTTATGGTGCCGAGCTAGACCCTAGTTTCGTCAACAATGTTAAGCTCAGTGGTTTTATCAACGACAGCAAAACCGGCAAACTCGCAGCCACCAACACTCAGGCCCAGATAGATCTCGCCAATCTCGTCGCCAGTAAATATTTCGGTGTAGCGACCTATAACGCGCTTAGCACCCGGCAACAAAGCCAGGTTGCCGCCGCCAAAGCCATTCGCCTTGCGCGCCTCGGCGCTTTGCACACAGAAACTTCCGCCGAACCTTACGACGATAATTTGTTCACTGGCGATATCAGCCCCAGCTATGAATTTAGCAAGGAGCACACAGGTTACCTTTCATTGCGACACGGTGACAAAGCCGGCGTTTCGCAAATCATTGGCGCAACCAACGCTGGTGGTAAATCCGTCCCGGTGGATACCGAAAAAACCAACTCGGTAGAAATTGGATTGAAATCGCAGTTTTTTGAAGGCGCTGTAACGTCTAACCTGGCGATCTTCGTTCAGGATATTAAAAATTACATCCAACCCCTGTATTTTTACGATGCAGCTCAAACCATCGCCAACAATAACGGCTTGCTCGCCTACACCGAAGGTTTGGGCAATGTGCCCAAAGTGAGATCAAAAGGTGCTGAACTCGACCTCGCCTACACCGACGGTTTCAATAGCCTGCGCTTCGCCGGTGCCTATACTGATGCGCGCTACATAGAATTCACCAACCTGGGCAAACCGCCAGAATTAGGCGGAACCAGCGTGGCCTATTACGACGCAAGTGGCCGCACAGTACCCGGCGCATCCAAATTCACTTTCAACCTTTCCGCAGAGCACGTGCAGCCAATTTTCAACGATAAGGACATCCACCTCAGCGCCAACTACAGCTACACCAGCAGCTATTTGAGCGAACCCAACTTATCTCGTTATTCAAAGGTAGATGCCTATGGAGTTACCGACATAGTAGTTGGAATCGGCACGCAAGATAAAAAATTCGACGTATCACTAATCGCCAAAAACGTCTTCAACGTCGATTACGGCAGCCTGTTCAATTGGAACTCCTACGCACCGAGTGAACCGCGTTGGGTTGGCGTAAATGTTAGTGCGAAGTTTTAGAAAGCTATGAAGAATTTGTGCGAGAGAATTTCTCTCGCACAACTTTTCTAAAAATTATTTTTTTAAAAAACCTTACCCAACCACAACCAAAAAAGTCAGGCACGTTTTTTAGTTTACAACCGCGTACTTAACGAAACGCCTACCCAGCGCGGCGTGCTTGGAAAATAAGTATTCCAATTGCCCATAAATCCGTAATCGGTATCGAACACATTTTTGACAATCAAGTTCACATCAAATAATCCATCGCGACGGCCTATGCCTATCGCGAAATCGGCGACTCCGAAGGCTTCTACTTCTGCGTAGCGGGATAGCGATAAATCATTGTTGTAACTGCTGCTGTAGCGATAATTTAAATTGCTGTGAAACTGTTTGTCGGCAAAAATCGGACGTGAAAAATCTGCAGATAGATTGAACGTAACTTTTGCAGAACCCGGAAGTGTTTTGCCTGAAGCGTCGTAGTAAGGTGTTTTAGTGCCGCCCAGTTCAAGCGGTTTTGCGAGGAATTGAAAATCAACGTAGGTTGCGTCGGTATAAGCGCCGGCGAAACGCAAATTGGTATAGGGAATGCCGGAGTAAACAACATCCAATTCCAAACCGTTGGATTCAACTTCAGGTACATTGCCCAAACCGGCGGTGTAGGCCAGCAAATTATTGGCGTTGTAAATTGTTTGCGCTTCGTCGTAGTAATACAGCGGTTGAAGATAGTCTTTCACCTTGTGCAAAAACACATCCGCATTTATTACCAAGCTGTTATCGAGCAACACTGATTTTAATCCCAACTCGTAGGTATTACTTTTTTCAGCTTTAGCGAGCGCCGACTTTCCACCTTTACCGGTAGCGCCAACAATTTGCGAAATGCCCGCTTTTTCGCCGTGCTGCCAAGAGATGTAAGCAGTTTGCTGCGAATTAATTTGGTAGGACGGGCTGATAATCGCAGTAGGCAACCACTCATCAAAAGGCTCCGCTTCTACAGGTAAATACAAACCGCCGAGACGCGCCTGGCGAATGGATTTTGCATCCGCAACTTGTTGCTTTTGTTGCGTGCTCAGCGTGTTGTAATCCGCTACACCGAAATAAGTTTGGGCAACCGAGTTGGCAAGCTGCAATTGCGCGGCTGTGTTTGTGCCCAGTCCGCCCACTGCCGTACTATCGAACCCTCCCAAATAAACATTATTAATAAATACTGGATTTAAAGCCGCGCCGAAACCTTGGTCGACAACAAAACGAGATGAGGTTGTGTCGCGCTCTTCGTGAGTAAGACGCAGCCCCGTGTTAACCACTAAGGCATCGGTGAAGTGCCAATTGATATTGCCATAGGCAGCGGTGCTGGTACTGGAAATATCATCGCGAGTTTTCGTGAATAAGCGATCCAGCGAATTTTGCATTAGGCCGCGCGCATTGCCGGTGGAATCGAGGCGACCATATTGCGCCGTGTTTGCGTAATAGGCTCCGGCATCCGAGCCGAATCGCGCGGTGGTCCAACGCTCAGGCATTTCGCTTTCGAAGTAGTACAGGCCCGCTTGATAATCGATAAATCCACCGGTAGGAGAATTCACGCGTAGCTCTTGAGTGACCTGACTATATTCTACGTGGCCAGTAGATGGCGAGCGGTCAATATCAAACACCGAAATAGGGCCGCCGCCAGAATCGAAATTAAATTCGCGATAGGCTGTGATTGACGTAAATGTGTAATTGGCAGGCGTCCAGGTTAATGTTGCAGCTGCGCCTTTTGAGCCGTAATTATTGGGATTTTGGCTGAGCCGATTTATTTCAGGTGCGAAATAATCGTCGGGAGTGTAGTTAGGTTCTTGCGCAAACCAGCGACGCGCTAGCTTGCCGCCGGGTTCGTTAGTTTGATCGACAGGTAAAGGCTTTCCATCTGTTCCCAGCGAGTCGTAATAATTTGGCGTGGGCGTAACGAAGTTGACGTAGTTGTCCGAAATTTCTTTACTGGTTGGCGCGTATTCAAGATTAAGTAGCGCAGAAAATTCAGGTGTGGGTGTAAGTAAAAGCTGCACTCGGCCAAAGGTGCGATCCGTATTTTTGTAGCTGTAATTCGGGTCGTTTTTATTTTCAAAAGGGCCATCGGCCTGCTCGCGTAAAAATGTTCCGCGCCACGCAAGTAGATCATCCACAATTGGCCCGCCCACCGTTGCTGTAGTGCTGATGGTATTAAGTTGACCATAGGTGACAGACGCTGACGCTTCCGGCGTAAAGCTGGGGGCATTAGATTTAATAGTAACTTCGCCCAAGCTGGTATTTTTACCACCTAAAGTGCCTTGCGGACCACGCGTTACATCCACAGTATCGACGTCGATATAGTTTAACGATGAAGCCAATCCACTAAGACCGTAACTCACGCCATCCACACGAACACCAACGCTTGGGTCAAGCGGCCCGGCTCCGGTGGCCCAACCTACTCCGCGAATCATTAGGCTACCGGCCTGCGGATTGTTGTAACTCGCGCGCACATTACCAATACGAGTGAGAATGTTGCGGAAATCTGCCGTATTAAATTTTTCCAATTCTTCACCGGAAACGACTGACACTGAGAGAGGTACATCTTTAAGCACTGCCGGTGTGTAAGTGCGCGTGGTGCGAACTACAATTTCTTGCGGTGAATCTGTGCCTGCATTTTTATTATCTATTGCGTCAACCGTAGAAATAGTTGAAGCAACATTTTCCTTAGGCTGCACGGAATCTTGTGTTAAAGAATGCTCCAACGCAGTTTCCAAGGCTTTAGTCAGCTCGGCATTTTTTTCACGCAAACGAATTACCTCAGCTTGCAAATCATTGGATTCGTTTTGCGCCCAAACCTGCCCTGACGAAATCAACGCGATGCTAATCGCCAAGGTTTTCGCAGCGAAAGATCGCACAAAAAGCTTTTGTTTAGCTGATAAATGTTGAAAACCAAGCTGTTGGCTTTTAACCTGATTTTCATTAAATAAAATGGTGCTCTTAATCACTCTGCTTGACTCCTTGAAATGGATAAAAAAATCTGACGCCTGCGCAGCGCAACATCTGTGCCAGTAGATTTTTATCGAAACCAGGAAATCCAATATTTAAAAAAATACAAAAAAATATAACTTTATTTGTAGGTTATTTTTAAAGTTAGAGAATATTTTTTAAAATTAAAAAACAATAAAAGCAGTTATGGATTAAAGATTAACGTCATTAATTTATAGTAATCCGTAATTTTTGATGCATTGATTTAATCAACAGAATTTGAAAAACAGCAGAGTTTTGCGTACTTAACAGCAAACCTAAAAAAATATCCAATCTTAATTTGGCGCAATAAATAAAACTAAGAAGTTGAAAAATCAGCATATTGAATACATGTCGAAAACTTAAAAATATTATTATGTGCCATAAAAACGCTAAATCATAAATAGAATGCGAAAAAAAACGCGCAGTTTTCACAGCGCGTTTTTATAGGTTTCAGAATCGTTTACTGAGATAAGTTACCTTGAAAAACTGATCCAAAAATTACGCTCGTTACGCCTTTTGAATCCTTCATTTCACCATCAACCGTGTAAATTTTCGTCTCAATTTGAGCCGGAAGCTTATGGTCGAACTGAATTTCCGCAGAACGGAATCCGTATTCTTCAGTATCAGTATTAAAGTCAATAGATGTTAAGCTTCCGGAATACTGACCAGCGACTGTACCGGTACTATCCTTCAGAGAGAAACTATAGGTTAACGGAAAATCGTTACCAAAATAGAGTACTGACAGGCTGATTTTTGTTAGTGAATTTTCAGTATTGTAAACAGTTGCCAAAGGTTTACTCGTAGTCACTACTAAATCTTTCGACACTACGGCAGAACCATTGTCAGACACTTCCGAGGCCTCAACTACGCCATTC
Source organism: Iodosphaeria phyllophila (assembly GCA_025802455.2). Classification (NCBI taxonomy): domain Eukaryota; kingdom Fungi; phylum Ascomycota; class Sordariomycetes; order Amphisphaeriales; family Iodosphaeriaceae; genus Iodosphaeria; species Iodosphaeria phyllophila. The sequence continues at coordinate 7,507 of JAOYMO020066236.1, forward strand.
ACATTGAGGGATATTTTGTTGGGTAAATCGGTCAAAACACTCCAGGCAGAAAACAAATCCAACACATCGTATTTCTGTCTACATGCCAACTCCAAGCTGTAATGTCCAGTTGCATCTGTTATTGCGAATGCAGGTATGCGTGCGTCTGCAAAATCCGTAAAGTCTCCCGCAACAATAAAATGCTTAGTTAGCACTGTGCCATTCGCATCAATAGCGCGACCGTCAGCCTTACACATTTCAGGCACGGCAACGGGCACTACAATCCGAGGCGTATCAATACTGCATGACGTCGATAATTTGACTTCAGCTGTCGCATAACCAGAATATAGAGACGCACCATAAATATTTGCCGTCGCGGTTAAATCTACACCGTTATCTAACGATATAACTTCAATATGCACACGGCCATTTTCATCAGTTACAAAAGTCTCGCTTGAAAAACTGCGCATTTCATCATCGTCTGAAAAATACAGGAAACTACCTGCAAGCGGCTTATTACCTTCATTTCTTAACTCAATATTTGCGCAAAGGGTGACGGGTTGTTGAAACACTAGCGGATAATCCAGATTCCACCAATTTCTCAAGAAAATTTCGTTGGTTGCTTCAATTTCCAATACATAAGTATGTAGTGAGCAATTAAAAATTTTATTATCTTCTGCAACCAATTTTCCATCTTCATCGAACAAGGTTCCATAACCTAACAAATCCCAAAGACCACTGTCGGGATTATAGGTATATACCGGTACTTGAAATCCGGCCAAGGTTGCATTTGCATCGCCCAACTGTGACAAAGACAAACAAGATTCTTCTGGAATTTTTCGATTAATAATAACTGGATCTGAAGCCACGCCAGTTTTTTGTGCAATTTGTTTTGCAAATTGTAAGGGTGATATGGTTGTGCCGGATTGCTTTTGCGCGAGCAAACGAGACTTACGAGTTTCCTGCGCAATTTTTTGCAAACTCACACCGGAATCGGTTTTTACATCGGTATAATTAAAGGCAACTGATAATAATTTATTGCCAGTGCTGTCTTGATAAGCACCGGGAAAACTCTCTGCTTCATCGGGATTATTGGGATTGAAAGCCTGCATTTTAACATCAAGGCTTGACGTACCACTTGGCAGCGCGGATTGCGGAATTGAAACACTCAAATCAGAAATTGCACCCGCATTACCGTTAATAATTTCCTGGTTACCATTAGAGTTATTTACACTCACATTAAATCCATCAACAACTTTGCCGGAAATTAATGTGGCTTGTGTTGAATCAATTTTCAGCCCCTGCAATTTTTTTAAGGTTGCCGTTAATTTAATATCCGGCAAAAAATCAATACGGCGAGCATAATCACTAAAACCAGGCTTGGAAATAATTGCCACTATTGTTTTAGCATCGCTACCTATAAGCTCTGCGGTAAAAGGTGTTCCCTGCTCGGGTAACGGAGAACCGGTATCAACTAATTTTGGGGAATTAGTCGCAATGATCTTGCCTTCGCTATTTAACAAAGACAAAGTGATAGTCACTGAGGTTGCTGCATCTAATGCAATAGCGCCATCATCAATATCTTTTAAATAGACGCTTCCCGACACCAAGGCAGACACTTTCGCTAACGCGCCAGATGACGAATTCAATGAAGAAACTTGCAATGAAGATGCAACAGATGAATTGGAAACCGAAGACGAAGGCGACGAAGATATGGCTGATGATATAGAACTGGACGATGGTATTTCGTTCGGTTGCGGTTTAGATCCCCCACCACCTCCACACGCCGAAAGGCCTGCTACCAAGCCGAAAATAAGTAATGCGCCTAGTGTATGTTTCATATAAATAATCCTTTTGTAGGTTGCCTTGCGCAACAACTAGATGAGATAAAGCGAGCATTCTGAGATGGAAACAAAAGCGGTGCCACTTTACTCCAAAAAAATTAACATTGGATGAACAATTTAAAATTCCAGTTTTTATGGCGCAAGAATTATTATTTTTTGAGACCTATCCCTTATTTTTTAACATAATTTAAAATTATTAAACCCATACACCAAAATAGCAATGTGCGTAATATCCTTCAAATATGATTCGATCAAACCAGAAAAACTGATGTAAAAATATGATTATCCAAAATTTTAATTGGTAAGAAATTTTACGCGTTTTATGACGAAACATTTGCTGTGCGACTAAAGCTCCTATCCACCCACCAATAAACTCGAAAAAATGCAGTGTTATTTCAGGGGTTCGTCTTTGATTGGTTCCAGCGATTTTTTTGTCATTCCAATACAAATAAAAAGTGATCAAACTTACCAGAATATAAATCACGAAAACCCAAATAAACTGCTGATCAATAAAAACCCGAACCGCACCGAGCATAGGCAGAACAAGCAATAGAATAAACAACAATAACTTAAGTCGTAAGCTTCTAATTCTGCCAGAACTTTGCGTCCCTTTTTCTTTTGATTTTGTTAACGGCAAGCTTCTTTGCGGCACGTAGGGATTTTTTGTAGGACTAACTACGGAAGGTTTAACACGTATTTTAGGATTATCTACTTTAAGTTCGAAATGCCTAACATGCGCAGCGGATATTCTCGCCTGCTCATCCTTTTTAGGAATGTAAAATACTTTATCATTCACCTGCGGCCGACAGTCACCCCTTAGCGAGGTGATATGAAAAAACACGCTGGAACCATCATCACCTTTGATAAATCCAAAACCTTTCTGATCATTCCATTGGCAAATAATGCCGGCTAATTCTTTATTCACAGAATTCACCTGTTAAGAGATTGTAATCATTTACCAGACATATTCGAGCCAATCTAGTTTATATTTTGCTGCCATTTTTTAAAGCGTTGATTGGCGTAAAAAGCCAAGTGCTCCGCTCTGTATTTTGCCAAACTTACTTTTGCCCAGGGCCAATAAAAGCCTAGAGTGATTGCACATAAAAGTAAATTTTTCAATAAAAGTTCAGCGTAACTGCGAAGGCTCCAGCTAGACACAAAATAACCAAGCTTGCTACTAACGCCATTCCATTGCAAATTTACTAAAGTC
>JAOYMO020066318.1:0-10538 GCA_025802455.2 Iodosphaeria phyllophila
GAGTCTGTTTAAATGCTAAATGTCAAGCTTTTGAAAATAAAGTTCTTATCAATCAAGGTATCGGTCAATTTAATGTTATAACTAATTCAACTGTGATTACTTCACAATGTCCGTTATGTAAAACAACGGTTCAACCAACCACATGTGCATATTGTCGACACCAAAAGCTATCCAATCGCCGAAATTAAGCCTGAAGGAATCGTTACCGCAGATGGAAGGTGTCATGAGGTTGATATAATCGCAGTTGCTACGGGATTTGATGCCATGACTGGTTGCCTGAAGAGATTAGGGCTGAAAGACATACATGGCCGTGCCTTTTAAGTCAACCCACTTGCCGACCATGGTGTAAGCCTTGCACCCAGGGCACCAGCACTTTTGCCCAATGCCACAGTGATTTCTGCTATATAGTGCTACAAGGCCACAGATCTCGCAGACTGCTTCAAGATAAGGTCCCGAGGCATCTCTGAGTTTCATGGTATTACCTACGGTTTGAGGATGCGATGGAGTCGTGCTTCGTCGGCTTCGGCCTGTAGCTTTGTCAGGGCCTGAAGGATTTGTTGCAGCTTGACGTCAATAATTGATAGGCGGGCGTTTACACGCGCCAGGTCGGGGTTGAATCGTTCGGGCTGCCGGGGTGACATGCAAGTATCATACCAAGACGCATCCTCGAAGTCTATTAGTTGAGCCAAAAGTCCTGAGAGTTTAAGTAGATGGTCGAGAAGCCGGTCGTAATGCCCTGATAGACAAGAGTGCCGTCTGTGTTTAGCGTAAGCCGTGTTCCGCTTAGGCCCATAGGGACGATGAAGTTGATAATGAATGGGGGCCACAGTGCCGAAGGAAAGGTGCAGATGAGCTGCTTGCCGAGCACGATTGTCGGTGGAATCAGGCCTCCTCGCAGGTCAACCTTGATGCCGTTCGTTACGCGATATTCGAAGTTTGGGCCGCCAGCTTCAACGGTCCAACCATTGACGAGTAAACTCGACAAGCTGGTCCAACTTTTGACGAGGAACTCTCCGAACATCTGAGTGTCTGTGCTAGACATTAGGCGAGCGTCGGGGCGTTACCAAAAACGCTGACAAACTGCCAGATTGTGGCCGCCGCTGCTGGCGGACCGTATTTCAAGATGACGCAGTTAAATCCGGTGCTGGCCGCCATCGCGCCAGTATACGTGGCCGTTGTGCCAAAGGTGCCGTTAGCGCGCATGATTTCTGAGGCGTTCGTAGTTAACTTGAAATCGCCCGTGGTCGATTCTTGAATGAAGCGGACAGCAAAACCTTGGGTAAGGCCCGGGGGAATTGACACTGTTACGGCCGTAGCATCGGCTCGGACATTTACAAACGTTGTGCCGTTGTCCGCCTGAGTGAGCGTGCGGTTTGCCGTGAGCTGCACAACTTGGCCAGCGACACCAGAACCGGCGGTGCCGCCCGGAACTGAACCATAAGAGTTCAAAACGACGGGTAAGACTAAGCCTTGTAGGGATGACATTAGATATCCACAGAACCGTAGAGGGTTAGCGAACCTGCAGGGCCCGTGACCGATATGACAAGGTTTCGAGCGATAATCGGAACGGCGAAGTTGATAGAGTCTGAGGTGCCGGCAGTCCAAGCAATCGATACTGGTTTAATCGTGCCCGCCGCGAGGTCGGTGACGCCACATTTAAAGGGGCCAGAGGCAAGTGAGTTATCCGTGGTGAAGGTGAAGGTGAGGGTTCCCGCCGCACCCGTATACGTTGCTTCAAAGTGCAGCAGAGTGCTTCCGCCGATATTGAAGTTCGGGGACGTAACGGGCGTACCGCTAGTCGTTACGTTGTTTAAGACAATTTGTGTGCGCTGAATGGCTGTCAAATAACCGGTATACGACATAGGATTATTCTACCTCATTGGCATGGTTATTGCTAGACTCTAGAATTGCCTGAATTGCGGCTTTTGTTGCAGTAGGGGAGAGCTTGCTGAAGTCGATCTTCCGCGCTGCCTGATGGGCTGATTCGCCTGCCCCAGCACGGCGAAAGATCTCTTGCAAGTGTTTGGGGTTTGAAAGTGTTCCGGCCGCGCGAGCTTCCTGGATCATGTTGGCTATCTTCTCAACACCAAGCGATGCCCCCAGGGTTGATTTAGCGGCTCCGGCACGTAACCAGGTTGAGCCCTTGCGGGGGTCGATTAGCTTGGCCGCCCGCATGAGCAACCCGGGTTGCTGGGCTTCATTAATGACAGTCTCGGATTTCCGGGCGAATTTCACGGCCTTGTCGGAGGGCTCCAAGTCGTCGTCTAAAGTGCTTGCAGCACGTTTAGCTTCGCGGGCGCTTCTGGAAGCGTCGTCTACCTCCGGATGTCCCTCACGTATAAAAGGCTTCTTAGGGGGCCGTTGAGGCGAAGGCTCTGAAATTGGTTTTTGGGGCTTAGTCGGCGCTGTGGCGGTCGACTTACCTTCGGCGTCGTAAAGCTTGGGGGCGGACTTCAGTTCGTCGTACTTTTGACTATCGAGACTCGCCTGAACCCTCTTTCCGACGTTCGCCTCCTTTACTTTGGCGACGTTGTCGGAGTGGGTGTTCGTTTCGTTTGCGCGGTCCGCGGCGTAAGAATTGCGGCTCACGCGGTCGGAATCGCGGGCAGAGGCTTTCGTGTTGATAGCGTCCTCGGTCGCGTCCATTGCGGTTTTGGCGGCAGCTGAACGGGCATTCAGGGCATCATTTTCCAGCGCCGTAACGGTCTTTTGTCCTTGAACCTCAGCGCCCGCTGGGCCGGATTTCAGAAGTTGCCGTTGTAGGTCTGGGGCATTTGTGTCATTTGCGAGCATAGACGGCGGCAAGTCGCGCCTGCCTGCAACGTCCATGGCATTGGCGATATCCCGGCGGGGTGCGGGGACCTTCAAACCTAAACGGCCCATGGTCATCTCAACCGGGTCAATCATGTTCTTCAGGGGGTCGCCGATGAATTTGCGGAGTATGGTTTTTCCCGCCCCCAGCACTGGAGGCACTACGGCTTCTGCGATGGGGCCCAAAGCTCCTCCGGCCTCAGCGCCTTCGTGGATGTCGCCCCCCAGTTTTGAAAGCTCTCCCTTGGTGGCGTCGGCACTTGAGGAGCCCGCCGCAGTCAGGCCGCCTAGCTTGAAGCCCTGATAGGCTGCGTTAGCGAATCGAGCCGCCGTTGCGGTTCCGGGAACAGTGGCGGCAATAGCGCCTCCCGGAACCGCACGCATCGTAGCGGGCGCCGTGCCGATAGCGCCGCCTAACACACCCGCGCCATATGCGACAGGATGGTCAGTTTGCGCTTTGTCATTCTCCCCGCGTGCTCCGTCGCGCTCGTGCCGGTAGTCGTTCATAAACGACGGGGCGTTAGCTTCGTGGTCGTGATAGCCGGTGATTTTGTTACCAATCGCCTGGATAAGGCCTTGCGCCTCGTCGCCGAACATGAGTGTTGCGCCCTGCGCCGCGCCGTGGCCAACCGCAGACAGGATGGACGTCTTTGCTGGCGGGTCGAGTTCTTTGGGGCCCTCCTGAGGCGCTATAGCGGACTGGGCTTTAATCCTGCCAGTGTACTGGAAATGCGGTGCATCGCCAGAAACAGGCTGAGTAAACCCATGTTCGGGGTGCGCCAGGAGCCACTGCTTACCGGGCCCCTCATTCATGTCCCAGGCGTCGCCGCCATTCTCTAGCAGGTGGTGTGAGCCCTTCTCGGCAACGGGGTTCGGATTGTTAGCTGCGTTAGCAATGAGCTTGGCTTGTTGCTCCGGCGTGCGGATATGGTTGTTCACGCCTGCCGGCAGGTTAATACCATCCTTGGCTGCAAGCTTAACGACCTTATCCCACGCTCGTTCGTGGGCAGGCCTGGCCATTAAGTCCGCATAGGCTTTATCCTCGAAAGAAGCCTTGCGTTTTGCCATGATCGCATCGTATTGCGCGTCAAAGTCGTCGTTAGTCGTTGCCATTGTCTACCGCGTCTACCGCGTCTTCAAGGTCTACATCGGGATGACTGGCCATGTATTTCATGACTCGGGCTTTGTGGTCGTTAGGGACTTTGGCGGCCGGGGAGGGCTTTTTGGGGGCCATCTGAGGGGCGCTCGCTTGCGCGCCACCACCTGCTGCTGCAAAGTCGCCACCCTCGCCAACGGTGTAAAGAGACGCGCCGGCAGCAGGGTGATGTCCGGTTGATAATAGCTGACGATTCGAGCTGACGACACTTTCACGGATTTCATTGAGTTTGTTGAGGGCTGCCGTTTGTTGCGCCTTATTGCCTTGGAAAATGCTCTGACCAAAGATAGCGAGTTGAGCGCGGATATTCTGACGCTCGACATCCGTGACCGTGAGGCCTGACATATCCTTTAGGTAAGCGCTAACGACTCCGTTAACTTGCGCGTCAGCCGCCCCCCGGCGTTGGGTACCTTCGTTATTCGGGTCACCGATAATCTTTGAGCGGTTGATTGTGTCCGTAAATGAAGGGATATTCATTCCGAGGATGGAGGTACCCCCGTTTTTGAGGCTGTAGTCTTCATCCTTAGTGCCTGCTAGAGCCTTGATTGCAGAATCCCACGTCGGACGGCTGGCCTCCATGTGGGCGAGAGTCTTGCTGATATCGCCACGTGCGCCAGAACCAATTGCCGGACCTTGATTGGGGTTTTGTGGAGCAACTGTACCCACATCACGGGTCACCGGATTAGGGGCAGCTGCTGGCTGTGGGGACGATTGTTGCGGAGCAGCCTTAGAGGGCGCGGCAGGAGTTTGGCCTTCAGTATGCGCTGGGGGAACGTCCGCCATTGTAGGCAGCGTTGTGGAGCGTTCAACTGGGACGCCTCCCGGAGCCGCTACGCCAGTGGACGTAATTGGCACTTCTATGCCCAGCTTGCTGTAATAATCGAGAATCGCGCTCGTTTGTTTTTGGTCTAGTCCTGCTTGGCCCATCGCCGACTTTAGATGGAAGTTTGCGCGGTCTTGCGTGTCCCTTTGGACCATCTTATCGCGGTCGCGTTGATTATCTTCGACGCGGTCTGTCATGAGTGCCCCACGACCTACCGTGCGAGATTGAATGTCAGCTAATTTGGCGGCGCGCATTTCCTCGTCTATAGGCGAGCTGGTGGCCTGCTTCAGTAACAAATGATTCCGAAAAGCCTTGTCCGCAAGATTGTCCTGGTGCTCGAACGACGCTCCAAGATCTCGAACATGTAGCTTGTCGCTTACAAGTTTATCAACCACGGCGGCTTCTGGTGCCCCGAGGTTATGGTCTTCCCCCGAGTCGTTGGCTCGCATCTGATTGTTGTAGGCTTGCTGTTGCGCAAGGTGGTTAGCCTTGAGTTGAAGTGCTAGCTGTCCTAACGTTGAGGTATAGTTAGGCGGCATTATGCCATTCCGGGATTCATCATCATGGCTTGAAGCCGCTTATAGCGCTCCTCGGGCGATAAGCCGGAAGCGTCAAGCGCGTTGCTGGCGCCTAGGTCTGCGGTCGGAGAGGTGGAGAGAGTAGACGCCCCCTTACCCACGTTCATCCAGTCAGGAGTCGCCCCCGACGCACTGCCCGCGCCCATCGAAGCCTTAGGCAATGCGATGGCGTCCTTACCGAGGCCTTGGAAGTCGCCCCCCGCCGTCATAGTGGAAGGTGTTTCTGGACCCATCTTCGAAGCCGCCGACGCAATGCCGCTAGCGCCCGGAATCTTCGATGCAAAGCCGCCTAGAGCTGACGCAGACCCTAGGGCTGCCAACGAGGCCGCGCTGCCCGCAATTTCTGGATGCTGGTCCTTGAATGCATAGTGATTTAGGGCTTCGCCGCCAAATCCACCTGCTGCGCCCGCCCCCGCCATAATTGGATTGAGGGTGACAATACCGGGAAGCGCCCCGAGGATGCCTTTACCGATGCCCCGCTTAAACCACCCCTTAGAATAGTCATGCGCCTGGCCGCGAGTAATCTGCTCCTGATTCTGAAGCTCCTTTTGGTCGATGCGGTTGCGGAAGTAATCTCCCGCCGAGTAGTTGATCGCCATTTACTTACTATGCCCCTTGTCCGTGTAGTTATCGTAATTGAAGTTATTAAGTTGTTGGAGCAGGGCTTGAATCTGAGCCGCGTTGCCGCTGGGATTCGCCATAAGGGCGTCCAATTTCGTATGAAGCGATTGATAGTCCTTATATGCCTGGCTGTCAGTGCCGAACTTCTTGCGATCAAAGGTGTTCTGAGAATCCGTCGCTTGTGCGGTGATCGACGATGTCTGAGCATCCGACTGCGACTTGGCGTCTTCGCGCGCATCGCTATGCATTTGCGTCTGCTCGTTCGAACCCAAAGTGTTGTAGTAGTTCTGTGCCCCTGTGGCTAGACTGCCTAGTGCATTTGACTTGTTGTTATAGATTGCATCCCGCGCCTGATTGTTCTGTAGTAGGTTTTGTTGCGTTGCGTTATAACCCGCAATGCCTGCAGCAATCTGTCCGCCCTGGGCGTAGCCGCCCTGACCTGCGCCCGCAATAGCCGCCGAGTACGCCGACTGACGCTGAAGGTTGGCGGTGTTGGCATCGCCCTGCTGCTGAATGGTATTAGCCATCTTGTCGTTGTTAGCAAACTGGTCGTTGTAATTTGACGTCTGGTCCGCATTCAAAGACGTGGTCGGTTTGTAATTCGTGTAACCCGAATAGTTGGTCGTTGCCGTGGCGTTCTGGGGCGGGGCGCTAGAAGTGATATTGTTACCAAGGCTCAGCTGCCCAACTCCCGCAGTTCCCGGCTGAGTCGTGGCAGTCGTGGTCTTAGGCTTACCCAAAGCAGCGAGTGCCGCCATAGAAGAAAGACCCATGTTAGCCTCGAATCGCTTCAAGCATGGCTTGACGTTGAATCATGCGGGCTTTCATGGCGGGGTCCATATCTTGGCCGGGTTCTTGTGCTGCCCCGGAATATCCCATGGAGTCCATTACGTGGCCTGCAATGGCCGGGTCAACGCCGCGTCCTTTGAGGCTGTTCCATGCGTCCTGATTCGACGCGTCAGGGAACGAAGCGTCTTGCATCGGGGGGTTGTCAAAGCTCGCGCCATCGCTGTCTGCGACGAGGTTGCCCGCCTGCTCTTCTCCGTAACCGCCTTTCAGTTTGTCATATTGGTCTTTCAGATACAGTTGCTGTGCGGTGTCGCGGTCGGGGCCCATAGCGGCTGCCTGAGCGAAGCCCTCCGGATGATCGAGCGCGTCGCTAGCTTGCATGTCGTGGCTCTTGTCCGCGTCTTGCATGGCGTCAAGCTTATTTGACTGCGCCATATCTTCATCAATTCGGCCAGTGCCGCCGCATGCATAACATTGCTGTGCCATTATTGTAGGCTCCGTGTTGTAACGATGGTGAAGTTAATAAGGTATGTTTGAGAGCCTGTCTGACCCGCAGTGACAAAAACTCGAAGATGTGTGGGGGATAGGACGGTAGTTGCTCCCACTGTCATTAAGGTAGTGGTGACCGCTCCAGTAGTAGAAGAACCAGGAAAAGCAGCGGCTGCAAAGGTCCCGCCCGAGGTAAATACGCTACCCGCAATAGTTCCAAAATCGATGCGGAAAGTGGGGGCGACAGTACCGGTAGTACCTCCGACCAGCGCATCCATGATTATTGCTTTTACGTTGTAGGTTGCCGCATTAATCGTAGAACCGAAAGCTATGGGTGCTCCGATGTATCCGGTAGTTGTATAGGCGGCGGCAGCTCCCAGGCTGAAAACAATCTGTTGCTCAGATAGGCTGGCGCTGAGCTGACTAGCAGGTAAAGTAAATCCGCTCCCCAAGTCGGAAACCTGAATATTTCCAAACTTATTCGCGAGCGTAACAAGATCTTGTTGAACCTGGTATGGGCTAATACCCCCGGATGCGGTAATGTCGTAGGGTAGACTTAGGGCCATAGTTTATTGTATCCCGATGGCATGGTTTATGCAAGTTGCTGGATAACGATTCCGGTAGTTGTGCCCGCTCCTAAGCCTATGGTGCCGCTAAAGTTGCCCACCTGCAGTGAAACGGTGTCCCCAACCGCCATATTGATATCAAAAGGTATGGCAGATGCCGATTTTTGATCGGTAGCGCTTGTATCGTAACCGATGACCGTAAAGGGATAAAATGACGCGGGTAGAGACGAAAAAATGAGCTTAATTACATAATCAGTGCCTGAGGTTAACCCCGATAGGCGTGCTCCATAGAAGAACCGATAGCGTCCCGCGATTGCACAACGGAGCGTGGCTCCGTCTGTGCCGAGGGTGAAATTTTGAAGTGTAACGTTTGTCCAAGTACCTGCAATGAGGCTACCCCATCCAATGGGCGTATTCGGGGGGTAGCCTGTTGCATCAGCGGCTAGATAGACTGACGTCTCGCCATAGCTTTTGATTGTCTGAATAGCGTTTGCTAGTGTGTAATACGCCTGCTGAGAAGCAGCCGCGTCGGGGCCTGACCATGTAAGAGGTGAGCCTAAGATGAGGTTCTTTTGTGGGAAGCCCCCCACTACTTCTTACCGCTCGTATATAGGCCAACTTCTAGGCCGTATAGCTTGAAGGGTTGATTGGAATAGTTCAGGGAGCCGGAAGAATAGCCGCGTGGTAAGCTGTAAAGGACGTACTGGGCCCACCCTCCGGAATCATTTAGGGGGACCAATATCTGAGTACGGCCCTCGAATGCCCCAGGTAGTATTTTGGTGCTATCCGTGAAAGCTTGAACGGCAGTCGATAGTTTTGGAGTGTCCAAAGCCAAGGGATAAGTTTGAATTTTAGTTGCTGTACCACTATCTAATTGATCGTTTATCGTGCTGGTTAAGCCGATCTCCATATCACTAATTTCAGAACGGACCCGAAATTCTGAGAATTTATAGTCGTTTCCATCCTCAAAGGTATATCGATGAGTTTTAACGTACGGTGTCGATAAAAACGGAGACGTAAAGTGACTATCGTATGTTTGATCGGGAATTAGCTGTAGAGTATTGTAGCCGGAGCCTAACCAGGGCGAAGGAAGATAAAGGTTCTGCAGGCTATCGAGCATCATAGTACCCCCTAAGCCCCAAAACCACCAAGCGTCGTTCTGATAGTCATAAACAAGTGTGTTAGTCCTCGTCTGCCGAGATGTGTCAGAGTTACCTCCGGATGTAAAAACCGAATCAAAGTACCCGCTGTAGACATAACAGTGATGTCGCGGCCAATGGATCGCATGGCCCGTTATGCGCTCCCCTACGGGAGCCTGATCAACCAGGGATTTTATTTTTTGAGATATCTTTCTGGCTTGCTTACCGTCGAAGAGATAAAACCCGCCTGAGGCCAGGAAAATGATGCCTAATGGAGTCGTAACCACGGAGTCGGGAGCTATGCATCCTACACCTGAGGTAATCATCTGAGCGGTGAATTGGTACGTTCCGTCTACGGACGATTGCCCCGCTGGAGTCATGCCCCAAATCGAATTCTCTTTGAAGACGTAGAGGTTTTGCTGAAAGGTTCCAAAGCAAACGTTTTTGCTATTGTCGTTGGAGTTAGCTAATATGGCATAGGATAGGACTGGCAGGACGTTTGCAGCTCCCAGAGAAGCGGGGCCGCCCCACTGAACAACATTTGGGGCGCCGTCGATGTCAGTCATAAACAGTAGTTCGTCAAAATACGCCACCTGGTTGGCCAGCGGAAATGAGGCATTCTGAGCTATATAGGTAGAACTAAAAGGCGCTCCGGTTCCGGTTATTGCGGAGTCCGAATTTACTTGCGCTTGTCGTACTGTAAACGAAGCTGAAGAAGCGGTATCTGGAACATTCAAAAGAATCTCGTATACAACGCGATTGTGGGCAAAGTACAACCTTCCCATTTCGGAAATATAGGAGAAACACGCGGGGGCAGTTTTTCGATTTTTGCCGGTTTTTGGGTATTTAACCGTAGCAAAGGTGCTGGGAGCATTAAAAGAACTGGGATTCGGATCGACAGTTATGGCATACGTGTTTGCGGACGGGTCTGCAGAATCGGTAATTGTGATGTACCTGATTCCTTGGGGCGTAGAAATCGCCGTGCTTCCAATTAGTGTGCCATAATAGCTGAGAAGCGCGCCGCCACCTTGTAAATCTTGAAGTCCGTTCAGGGTGATTTGATTCCCAATTTGTATCGTCATTCCATATAGCGTGGGATCATCCATCACAAACTGGATAAAAAACCCCGGAAGGCTGCTTCCCTTTAGGCTGTGATCTTGTTGGCTTTGTATATTCGCCCCAAAGGTAACTCCAATATCATTTTTTGAGGAGTAGCCAATGCCCGCGTCATAAAGAATTCCGGGCGCTAGTGTGGCGTGACCAACTGAGGTTGTAGTATTTACAGCCCCCCAAACTCCTACAGGACTCCCCAAGCCAATATTTGTGCGTGTCCAAGTGCGGGCATATTGTACGGGAGTCGCAAACGGATTCAAGTCGAGCTGCGGCGTTTCGGAACACCATTCCGGGTCAAAAAGCTGTATGGGGGTCATGATTACCGCCAAGTTTAGGACGCCGCGGGGAGGGTTTCCGGCCTTTTGTTTTGAAGTCCGAAACGCTATATTGACGTTTACGTAAACGTCAAGCTGGGCCGACCGACCCGCAGGAGACATTCCAATGACCGACCTG
>JAOYMO020066503.1:0-10532 GCA_025802455.2 Iodosphaeria phyllophila
TATGGAAGATTTTATGGAACGCACCCAGCCCGGTATGGAGCAGCTAAATGTGCTGATACGCATAGGCACGCTGCGTTTTACCGGTGTAAGCAAGCAGGAACTGCTGTGGCGGGCCAATTTTTTTCAGAAACAGCAACAAGAGCAGCCGGTTACCATAAGCTCGCTTTTTAATGAACCTGCAACAGATTTTAAATTACCGCAGCTAAGCGCAAGGCCACTGCAGGATGCTTTTGACGAGATAGAGATACTGGGTTTTGCACTTACCGATACCTTCCCGATGGTTGATGACGACCAGCAGGGGCTTACCTATGTAAAAGACTTACCCGGTAAACTGGGGCAAACAGTAACTATGCTTGGCCAGCTGGTAACCATCAAGGAGTCGGGTACTGTAAAGCGTGAGATCATGAACTTTGGTACCTTTCTTGACCCTCACGGCGATTGGCTTGATACCGTGCACTGGCCCGAGTCATTAAAACGCTACACCTTTCAGGGCAGCGGGTTTTACCGGCTTACCGGTAAGGTGGTTGCAGAGTTTGACGTATACGCTGTTGAAGTATGGGAAATGCACAAAATAGGTTTTAAGGCAGAAATGTTGCAATGGGTGTAGTTAGCTATCTATATTTTATGAAATTTCAGTTAGTTTTATAATTCCAATTCATCAACCCATATCTTGTAACCATGACCATTTGTAAAGGTATCCGAAAAATTGCCGCGCTGCTCACCGTAATTTGTAGCCTCTGTTTTAGTTTTTATCAGGCCAAAGCGCAAAGCACCAAACCTAAGTTTAAGGTGATAGCCTTTTATACGGGCCGGGAAGATAAGGCGCATATCAGTTTTATGCACGAGGCCAACAGGTGGTTTCCGGCCATGGCCAAAAAGTATAATTTTACTTACGATTCTACCAAAAACTGGAATGATATGACCCCCGAGTTTTTGGCCAAATACCAGGTAGTGTTATTTTTAGATACCCGGCCCGATGACCCTGCACAAAGAAACGCGTTTGAGCAATACATGAAAAAAGGTGGCGCATGGATGGGCTGTGGCGCTCACTCCCGATAGCAGTCCCTCCTTTTTTCATCAGCCGTAAATCTCTGTACCGGCACGGGTTGGGCGGTGCGCGACCCCCAGCCATATTTCATGCGAACCTTTAATTTAAGCCCAAGAGCGTGTTCTACCTCCCCAATTTTCTTGTTACAAAACATCGCCAAGAAGTCCAGGAAAGGACCCGTCAGGGGATTTGAATTGATGAGAGCGGTCGCTATGCCAAAAACATCGATGACTAGCACGTTTTGGATGAATACAAAGTGAAGCAGTGGGGCACCGGAATCGATATTTCGGCGGAGTACTAGGGGCGGGTGGGAGGTGTGAATTGAAATTGTCATTTTGCTTCAGTTTCCATGTGTCGTCAAACAACAAGCTGAGAAAATCATCGCTGTCCAATCATTTTCTGTTGCTCTGCTATCCTTGGCGTGTGATAGGCTGGCCTCGTCGTGGGAACGATCACTCTGGGAGCGATCCCGCGAACGAAGGCGGTGCTGTCGCATTAGACCCATATGAATAGATTAGTTTATAGACTGAGGATCTTAATCTACATTGCGGGCCAAATCGCGCAAATCTGCACTAAAAAACCAAACACCCAACATTGGGTGTCGCCGTACTCTAAATATGGGGCTTTTAGGATCCAAAGCTCCTCCCATGCTTTCCCTTCGAACCCTGATCTCACACCAAGGAAAGTCACCCTTTTAGAGGATGGTGTAAAGCTTGGCTTGATCATATATTCGTACCTTTCCTAGGACCTGCCCATTTTCTTTGAAAACTCCGCCGAAGGCACAATTGCAAGCCATCACCAACTCTCCACCCTGAGAGTATCATTCTGCGCTTCTAGCTCAAAGCTAGGCTTTCCCGCCATGTCTAAGTACCCGTGGCCTTCTCTTTTCTCCCTCCCGTTCATGGTTAGCAGGGCGTAGTCGACTCTTGAAAAGATAGAAGTAAGCACGTTCGCCGGTATTTGGCGGCATGCTGTGGACCGGCACCGGCAGAGGTAGTGCGTATCAATCCTGACATTTAGTTTCTTGAGCCTCGTGGAACTCGACTTGGTAGTCTCACTCTAGGATTGTTAGATTAGAATAATAACAGTAGGTTAGATCTATCAGAGCAAACGAGCTTTTCACGCCCTAGTGGCCGACTCCAACGCTGGAAATTTGTGAGGCGACCACGATCATTGCGATAAGTCATGTGTACAGACTTATTCCAAGCTAGTGGAACATAAGCGTGTTCAAGTTTCGTTGCTTGTGAACGAATTCGATGAGGCTAAGCTTGAAGAAACCCGCGAGCGCACAGGTCCGCGCCATCTAATTTTCAACTTTGGTTGGGATGAAATTTTGCACTCGCCTTTTTTCAGGTCCTCCCTCGCTAATATCATCAGAATTGGCCAAATAGCCGATGGGACGGTTAGACTTGGATAGCTTGGGATATTCTCATCACCATAACTTATCGCAATGGTTGTACTGTGTAGTCGCCCAACAATTGAGCATTGATGTCGAATATTGATTCACGGAAAGCTTGTTTGCCCGGTTATTCTGACAGTCTACTCCGCTACAGTACTTCCATCCATGAGGGTTTTTGTCCGCAGTCAGGCAGACCATCTTCTTGGCGCCAATTTCTTGGGCATCAATGTCACCATAGCCTTTCGTTGGGATGAAGTTAACGTCAATCTATCTCTGTTGGCCATTGAAAACACATTGGATTTCCTTTGAACATAGTAATGCCTGTATGTTGTTTGGTGGGCTAACACTTTTTGCGAGACTGTGTCAGGTTCGTGCCGTTCGTACACGGACGACTGCGGGTATATACCCGGACAGATAGAAGTACAAAGCCTGATTTGTGCTGGTTTTACGTTCGCAGCATTACAGCTCTACGCAGGCTTTCTAAAAGATGGAAGTACTATTGCGTATGTACCCGCATGCCAGACCGATACGCCGCGGTTTGAAAACCCTGGCACTCATTTACTTATTGTGATGAATGGCACACTCTTCAATGTTGAGCAGCAGAACGAAACCATACGGTACCGGTGCGCCATACGAGACGAGAGACGGATTGGTAGAGCAGAGAGGAGATACTGTAGCGCACCCCCTAGTGAAACAGCAAAACCAAATGCGCCTTCACCAAAAGGCTCTTTGTCGCAATAATCATAACAAGCCAACCACACTAGCTATAGTAAAGATCAGAACTGGAGAATATTTCTTATAGTCTAATTAATCATTCTAACCACTTTTTAGGCCTTGGATTATTTCCCTTGAGCGGGTACCTCCAGTAGGTTGGACGGGCTTGCTGTCAGATCCTGGAACACTGCCATTTGGTCCCGCATTCAACTCCATGTCTGCATCTCTGCCTAGTAATAATAGCCTTAGAAACCATCCACTTTTTAGCTGCTTGAGAGAGCGTAAAGCCACTGTCAAAAATATAGAAATGATACTCTGCCCTTTGCTCTTCCATCCAGTCAGATTTGCAAGCCACTGAGATGGTAGAATGTGCGATAAAAAGAGCGATGAAAGTGAGACTGTTCAAGGGCTGCAGCTTAGGCATATTTAACTTCACAGAGCAGTACCTGGTAGGTAGCTCTGACATTAGGCTCCGCACGAAAAGTACTAAGCAAGTACATGGATCCAAGATTAATCGAGCAGATTCAACGTGCAGCTGACATGTGCCAAGATTACACATTGCCTGCTCAACATATAGCTTTTTGAATCCAACGCAAAAAGCCTTTGCAAATAAACATTTGAACACTGGGCTTTCTATTAAAAAATAAAAAAAAATAAAAAAGTAAGATCAGAGGACATGATCTATGGTGGATTTGAGGAGGTCGAAAAGGTAGTGTTTTGGTGGTGGCCCTTTCAGTTTTGCTGTTTCACTAGGGGGGCGTTTCACTGGGGGAGGATGATGGTGCAATCGGGAATGTCATTGTGGAAGACATCCCGAAAGCAATGCCCATGGTCCAGCCGTGCAGCACCCTAGCACCACGAGGTGGGAAACAAACGACGCGCACTCAGCTGCAGTAATGAGCTACCTCGCCTGCTGTGCGTTTGTTTCACACCTCAGGGCGCCCGGGTGCCTGAACAGTGAGATCCCACTCAACGATACACATCTACGTAGCACGGTACCCACGAAATCTGCTCTGACGACCAGCAACCGTACCGTATCCCTCCCAAAAAAAAAACACCAAACGTCAACAAGCGGACTTTAGAGACGCCACGAGGTCTTGCCGTCGTTCCATGGTCGGCACACCATTCAACGACCTTGAAGGGCTTCACTTTTGGAGAAATCAAGGTACCAACAGCGCCGCTCGACGGTCAGGGTTGGGTCTGGAACATGGCTCTGAAGAGAATATGCTGGATGGTTCACTGGAATTCCTTACAGTAATTACTTACACGACCATGCCGAAGCGGAACCGCCAGCCGCGTTTTGACAAGACTGAGCATCCACCTCGATTCTTCTGGAAGTCCGATTTCGATGGCATGCAGGTACTCGAGCTGGTAGCGGCAGGATCTACAGACTACCATGTCTCGTTCACGGATCCCCATAACCACAAGATCACCGAGCTCAAGTGAGAATCTCGCAGTGATCCGGCTGATGACACGGTGTCCACTAGGTGTAGCTAGGCTTTTTTATCTACAGTACATAGAGAAGCACTAGGCCCTTATTTCGAGAAAGCATCGCTCGCCATGCAGCACTACTTCATTCGCGAATTTGCTGGTGGTCTCTTTCATTGCAACCTTCGTTGACTTTTTCAAGAGATTCATAGTTGGGAAGCCTGTTCGTCCAGCTTCGATCAAACGGAATTACCGTTCGTCCAGATCCTCAGCGTGATGCGATTAACGTTAATACATGCGACATGGCTTGCGGCCTTGCCAGGGGCTGTCTGCTCAGGTCATTTACCAGGTCTGCCACAACCTAATCATTTCGATAGCCGTGCTAGCCATGTCGAGTCGTCTACCGCCGACGAGATTGCAAGTTTGTTGAATGACCTCGGTAAAGATTCTGGAGGAGCGCAGCCCCGGGACTCCGCGCCTATCTTAGTATCTAAGTGAACGGGCTGGAATGGCAAAGTGGAGAAAGAACCGACTGCAACTGACCGTATTCTTTCCAAATTCCCAGCTCCCTTGATTTGGACTGCTGAAAGCCGGAGCCACTCAAAGAGCGCTAAGCGCCCATCATCACGAGTACGTATCTGCGATTGGCAAAACGGGGACGCTTCCAAGATTCCAACCAAGTCGGTCACTAAAATCCGTCAATTATATGGGCCAACGATCGAGGTTGGAGAAGGTCAAACATCTGCCGTATCGTTGCTGCTTCTATGGAGCTCAAGCAAACCGACTCACTCTTCAATGGAGAAGGCCTTGTCAAAGCTCTTGTCGGAAGAAGTGTCGGAAGAAGGGTCCAAGGAGGGCGGGGCGTTCCGGACGGGTTTGGATGACAAATTCTTAAATCTTCAAATTTGGCACAAACGGTTTTAAATTTGCGGAGCCAGACAACTTTGCCGACGCCCTGATAGATGAATTCGGGCGGCACGATACAGACGTGGTCGTCGTTATCGAGTTAATTCAAACTAATAAATTTGAAATACGGGGCCTGTTCATAGGATCTGGATTGGGTGAGGCTCAGCACGCTAAAGTTCCAGACACAAACGGCGTCGACGCAGGGGTCGCTGATGGGGATGGTGATATCGAAATGGGTGGTATGTGAGTGTCGTTGCCTGGCCTGGTGTCCGGAATTGGGATCCACTTAGACAACCATCCACTCTGTATATCAGACCTCCTAGCTGGCCTAAGACCTCTGGTCTTCTTTTCCTTTTACCTACTCGTGCTAGAACAATTGTAGAAGGTTAGCCCAGAGTCAGGTCTTCACAGGGTGTGAGCCGATGAGAAGTTGGGAGACACCCTACCTGGATCACAAGTAAAGAGAAGTGTGCGCGACTGCTGCTGTTCTCGTCATCGTGATCGGCGGAGCCTCTTCAACGGGACATTCAGCAAACTAATTTTGTCTATACAACGCCGCTATTTTTTTTCCCCACGAGTATCTTCGGAACGTGATGAGGATTAACGGGACCGCGGATTTGGCGTTGAACGCTCCTGTCGCCACCCTCGGCTTACAGTATATCCTAAGGTTAAATAATCAGCAACTCGACAACCGCGAGCCTAGGGACCTCATTTTCACTTTGATCTGTACATATAGTGAAGCGTGTCAAAATAGGTTTTGATTATATCTTTCTCACGCGGATCAGGCCCTTTCCTGTGCTTAGACCAGTGCGCTTCTACGATTGCCAGTGACGAAAACAATACTTCACACAGTGCTGGCAGCAGTATGAGCACCGACTAAATTGACAAGCGTTCAGCGCATCAAACTCGCGTCTCTTGAATCTTCGTTCAGACGTTTATGAAACTTCTGTACTCTTAGACCTCGAGAACTGCCCTCATTTGACTGACGTTAGAAGTGATGTCCAAGTGGTTGCAAGCACTAGACGGTTTTCTGTTTTTGCGCGCAACTGGGTGCGCCGGGTTGTTATTAGGATGTTCCGATGCGAGAGCGGCGGCTACCAACTGTGCTGATGAGTAGACATTGTGAATGCTCAACTATCAAAGCTTGTAAGTGCAGCACCTTGAATACTCAAGTTTCAACATCTTTGCCGCAGTGTACTGGTAGCGACTGCATCCCGGAGATCACCAGTGACGTGACAGATGCAAGGGTCGGGATGTGTGCGGATGTTCGATCCGAAATGCGCGTCATCCCGCCTTCGCGACACCCGTTCCGCTGTGGGTCAGCATGAAAATGCTCATGGAGAAGAATTGTGCAGCTTCATCTAGTTCGAGGTGAAAGGACAGTCAAAAGCTCCAAGGCCTTGCCTGACTGATATCACATCTAGCGAAGCGTTTTACAGCATATCACGCTCACCAGAAACATCTCCTCACTCGACTACTTCTGGAGGGGTATTGTACGAAGTACTGCAGACACGACACATATTTCGGAGCGACTTTCCCGGTACAACGGAGAACCCCCCTTCCCTTGCTTGTTGAAGCATTAGGGATCTATCCCACCTCTTTGCACCACAATGGTCGGTTTTCAGCACCGCTTCATCAAATTCAGGTAGAAGACGAAGACGAACCACCCACAATGGCAGAAAAGCCAAACCGAACCCCAGCTGCTAGCAAGCTGATCGCTGTGGACGAATCCGGGCACAAGCTTCTCACCTACAAACTCGACCAGCAAAACCACGAATGGGTTGCCATCGTGAGTTCTCTCCTCCCTCTAGGAAAACCAAGAAGAAAAAAAAAAAAAAAAAGAAAAAAGAAAAAGAAAAAAAAAAATAGGACGCCCAAACTGACTTTCCCACCCCAGCCCCCCCGACAAACCCCTCGCCACCTCCTCGCCACAACGCTCTCCATCTTCCTCCCCTCGGGCTACCCACACACGGTGACCGCGGACTACCTCCGCTACCAAATCCACGACTCGCTCCAAGCCTTCAGCAGCGCCATCGCCTCGCTCCTCGCCTCGCGCGCCGTGCTCCAGGGCCTCGGCGTGGGCGACGCCTCGTCGTCCGCCACGGGCGCCGTCCTCCTCTCCGTCCTCCAGGAGTCCACCGGCCGCCTCGCCACCATCGTCTTCGCGCACCGCTGCGGCTGCGCCATCGAGCCCGAGTGCAAGTTCTACCGCTTCCTCGCCGACGTGCTCAACGACGCCGCCATGCTCCTCGACGTGGCCTCCCCGGCCCTGCCGGACGGCGTCAAGGTCGCGGCGCTGTGTGTGGCGGGCGTGCTCCGCGCCCTCTGCGGCGTGGCGGCGGGCGCAGCCAAGGCCTCGCTCAGCGCGCACTTCGCCCGCGACGGCAACCTGGCGGAGCTGAACGCCAAGGACGGCAGCCAGGAGACGGTCATCTCGCTGCTGGGCATGCTGGTGGGGAGCCTGTTCGTGCAGGTCGTGCAAGGGCGGGCCGCGGTGTGGGGGTGGATGGTGGTGTTGCTGGCGGTGCATCTGGGGACGAATTATCAGGCGGTCCGGGCGGTGCAGATGCGGAGTTTGAATCGTCAGCGGGCGGGGATCGTGCTGGGTGCCTATCTGGGGGAGGAGGAGGGCAAGGTGTTGCGGCCGGAGGAGGTGGCGAGGGGGGAACCGATCTTGTTTTGGGACAAACACGTCATGCCTGGGGGCAAGGGGTGCGTGGAGCCGTATCGTGTCGCATTTGCGGGGCCGGGCGCGGTGGTGGGGGAGGAAGTGGCGGGGAGGCTGGGCGTGGTGGATGCGAAGCCGTGGGTTTTGGAGAGGGTGCGTGAAGAGGAAGGCAAGGGAGGCAAGGGGGTAAAGGTGGTGATTTATCTCCGGAGCGAGGCGAGAAACCGAGATGTGCTGGCGGCGTTTCTCGAAGCCATGGCGGGTGATGGGGCCGGGGGTCTGGTGGATGAGGAGGTTTGGAGGGGACTTGAGAGCGCCGGGTGGGATCTCGATGCGGGTGCGCTTGTGACGGGGCCGGTGTTGAGGGTTCAAGTGGTGGAGTGATGGGGATTATGGACTGGTATGGCGTGGGTATGGAATGGCACGGCATGACATGGTTTATCAAAGGAAAGGGAAGGGAAGGGAAGGGAAGGAAAGGAAAGGAGAGGAGAGGCGTAACATGGTTCTGTACAACTAGCACATTCACCGACGCTTACACGATACCCCAATTTTGCAGATATTTTTCACCATTACCAAAATTCCCATCATATGCTCGAGCCAACTCACCCCCCCCTACACCAAGCCCAACCCCTTCACAACCCTCATCTTCACCCCCTCCCACGAATTCAACTTCGGCCTCACGTCCAAATAAAACGACAGCTTCCCCCCAGCCTCCCTCCCTCCGTTCCCCTGTCCCGCGTAGAAATCAATCACGTACTCCACCTGCTTCCCACACCGGTCCACCACCCAGTCGTGCCGGTCAAACGGCGCGCTGTACCCCAGCAGCACGTTCAGCCGCGCCCGCGGCGTCATCTGCGTGTTGCCCAAGCCGGAGAAACTGTGCAGACGAGGACCACCGCAGCCTGCATTGCTGCCCCCACCAGCACCACCGTTCCTGGTCGCACGAGCCGTGACAGCATTCCCGTCGCCCGAAGAAGAAGAAGAAGAAGAAGAAGAAGAAGAAGAAGAACAATAAGGCCCCTCCCACGCCCGGATCTCGGCCCAAGCCCTCTCGTTCACGGCATTATGAATGGGCACGACGGCCGCCATGTCGGCCGTGCGCGCGCTCGAGTGGCCTTTCCGCCGCATGGCCTCGAAGAACATGCGTTCCGAGGGGTAGACCCAGTTGCCGGATTGGGCGTCGTGCCCGGTTTCGAGCTCGTGGTTGGATGGTGGCGGGTGAGATGGGTTGGTTTGGTGCATAATTGTCGGAGAAGAGGAGGAGGGGGAGGGGGCAGAAGCCCGCGGGATCGTGCTGATCTCTCGCTCCGTGCTCAGCAAGGCGGGACTCGGATCGCTCGTCGACGGGGCCGAGGACGAGGAGAATGGGCGCGGGAGCCAGGAGCGCAGTGTGGAGGTCCATGAAGAGGCGCTGTTACTACTACTACTACTACTACTACTACTACTACTACTACTACTACTACTACCGCTGCTTCTGGGGGCGCTGTCATTGGCAGTGCTGGTGGTGGTGGTGGTGGTGGTGGTGGTGGTGGAGCTGGTAGGGTTCGAGGATGCGGCGTGCTGGAGCCAGACGGCCCGGCTGCTGTGGTCTACAGGGCATTGCTCCTGTCCCTGGAAGGAAGACGAGGGGGTAGTTGGTGAGTTAGATTCTGTCTCTGTCGCTGTCGCTGCCGATGCCGATGCTGATGCTGCGCGGGCGTGCGAAAGCCAGGCCTCGCGGCTCTGGTGGTCGACGGGACATTTCTCGGTAGCGGTAGGGTCCGCTGGGGAGGAGGACGGAGGTTTCATCCAGAGATGCGTTGTGGGAAGTTTGGTTGGGGAAGAGTGTCGGGATATTGGCAGAGGTTGGTTCGTGGCCACGCGATGGGGGCCAATTCGATCGATGAGGTAATAGTTGTAAGTCCGGTAGCCGGCGATAAGAACTTTTTTTTTTTTTTTGGCGGGGCTGCGTTCGTTCTCAGAGGACGGGATGGTGGGGTTGGGTCTGGGCTTAGAGTTTCTTCAGAGGAAGACAGGACTGACGAATGCGGTTTTCTGCTTGATCTTGGACGGTTCTCAGTGGGCTGGTTTTACTGTGATGGTAATAAGTTCATTCCAATCTACGTAGAAGCATTTATCAAAGCCGCTTGGATTTCAGAATAGTGAGATGCAGCCGTGACTGAGATGTGTCCCTCTCAATATTATCCAGCATCGGAATGGAACATGAGCAAAGATAATAGGTAACTTGTCCAAAAAAAAAAAAAATCGTCATCATTATCGTCATCACATCTCTTGTTTTGAACGCTCACGATATCTAACACCCCTTCTTCCACACAATCACACCAAACATCTGCAAGAACCCCCCCCCCCCCCCCCCCCCCCACCCCCTC
>JAOYMO020066596.1:0-40393 GCA_025802455.2 Iodosphaeria phyllophila
CTTTGCCCTGACTAGTTTAGTCCCCCGGTGAACGACCAGATCCCTGGATCTTATCCTCTGGAGTACTGAGAAGGCTCAGTAGCTACTATACTATGGGATGGTCGAGATAATGGGTGTCACGTGAGGGTCAATGAGTTTGACCCCGTACTTGAATATGGTAGCACCCGCCCAGAAGCCAGTGCCGAAATAAACGTCATGCTCACTGTTCGTGGTAGTTGCCGGAGGTGACAGGTGTGGTTCCCGGGTCCCAGACAGCCGAAAAGAAATGGACAGACACGGAAAGCACTTCTAAAGGGGGTAAAGTAAAATGGAGGAAAGCCATAGAGTCCCGCCACGTCTATGGTTTTTCTTTCGGCGGCTAAGCCTGCAAAAGTGCTTCCCGTACTAAATTGTCTATTTCTTTTTGGAAAGACGCAGGTACTAGTGTCGTCATTCAAGCTATGACGTAGTTTGTGGAAAGGCACATTACCAATAATGCGCGATGATTTGTGACTAAACTCAATATGACAAAAAGGATACTTTTGACAACTCGAAATCCAGAGAGATGGTTTTGACACTTCGCAAATTGCTTTGAGGAATACCTACTGTTTGGTCTCGATGCGTGACGCAGGGAAAGGAAGTAGTCTTTGGATAGAAGCTTTTCCTGACTGCCCTGTCGTCCCATCTGGCGTTGTTGAAAAGTCGCTGCTACAAGCCAGTCAATCCACAGCAGAGCTTCAGGGGCCACACAACCCAACACGTCACGGTTGTGGTCCGGCGCCAACACTCGGCTGTCCAGCAAATATCATGCGATAGTGCAGCCGGTCTGCCGGTATCTGAGTGGGATTCAAACAAGTACTTCACTGCAGTCAAAAACCGAGCTATTATCGCGCTGCGCCATCAAGTGGAGAAGAACTGATTCGCACCGCCTCACTGCAGTGAATCTCCGTAGCCAGCGAGTTCACCCAACCAAGTGCGGCTCTTCCTGAGTCTTTGGCTTCCACCCTTCCCACCACGAAATCAACCTTGTCCCAAGATCCAATGGAATGAGGGAAGAAGCAAAGTTTTGACCAGACGAACCGCTGCCAGGATTACCCGGGACGTAGTCTTTTGGCGGCACGCAGTGATGGTCTCCAGGCTCCTTCCCATCCCAGCCTCTGGCCTATCGTCATCGCTTGCATCACACCACAACTCTCGGAATTATGGGGACTGGAGTCTGACGTTCCAGCCACATCCTGCGGGACGGATGAATCACGTGCAGCTTCTAGCGCCAAGATTTCTGGCATGCATGGTCGTTCAAATGAACTGTCAGGCTACTGGATTCCACAGCTGGGCACAAGAACTGGGGAATGCGGCGACCACCGTAGAGCGCGTTCTTGGAATTCCATTAAATAATTGTGGCATCCCAGAGATAGTCACCATCCACCTTGCGAATTTTCGAATCCTTTCCCATCCTCCCTACCCGCTCATCAGTCTGGCAACGAACGTATCCCCGTTGACAATATTCTAAGTCGCTGGAATCTCGATAATTCACAAATTCAGCCTCGCAACCAAATATTCCCAAAATGGGTCTCGGCGAGCATCTCCCCATAGTCCACGCCGTCGCGGCGATCTTCGTTATCATCGAGCTCGGCCTGACGGCCTACCTCGCGAGCGGCTACTACTACTCGCCCGACCGCGTCAACTTCATGCTCTTCAACTCGGTCTGGTCGCTGCTAGTTTTGGCTTACGTCGGCCTGGTCCCCATCTACATGACCGGCTTCTTCCACAAGTTGATCGCGCTCGGTCTTAATGTTATAACGATGATCTTTTGGTTCGCGGGGAGCATTGCGCTGGCCGTCTATATTGGCGCGCCGCAGTGCGGGGGCAATACATTTTGTGGATCGGCTCAGGCGGCTGTGGCATTTGGGTTTTTCATCTGGTACGGATTAATTTTCTCCTACATGTAATGACTGGATCGTAAAATTACTGACTCGTTTTTCTGCAACAGGGCTATCTTTACATTCCTCACTGTCCTTGACGCTCTCGAGGCGCTACGCAGCCGTGGCCACGACGCACCGAAGCCTTAAATCCATGATATTGATCCTACGAAGGGCTCTTGTGATTACAAACATGGCGATGAATCATGTGTATCTACGAACACTGAGCTGGTGGTGCTGCTGGCTGGGCACCACGACAATTGTCTAACCGGTTGCAGGATGCGGTTATCAAGCAGTTCTTTTATCACGACAACTCATGAAGGGAAGAGTTTCATGATCAGGCAGGCACTCATGTTTAGAAGAGAGAAGGCAGGACACAGGAGGACTTTTTCGTTTAACCAAGGATGTGATACCCAGGGATCAGTCAACCTCGTCGACGGGGAGGGGAAACCTAGGCGTTTTGGGGCAGGTGGATATTTGCATTATCAGACGTTACACAGTAGTAGGCAATAATGAGCTGAGGCACCATGCTTCGGTGTTGAGACCAAGCCTCGAACGTTATCATGAAGTTTTCTTGTTATGCATCGACTACGTCATCCTCTTTACGCGATGGTGTGTTCCGCGATGCGCTACGTCATACCCAGTCTACCCGCCGAGTCGCGCAAGGACCGCGTGGCGGGGATGCTCGGATGCCTCCTTCCGGAAATGCACCACGAAATTCTACGAACGGTAGATATGAGGGAAGCTAGGCAACGAGTCTTCCTCCTCATCTTTCAAGGTTTCGGTTGCCAGCAAGATTTTAACATCGCTGTCACATCCCAACAACTATTCCCGCAGGACAGAGCGAACCACTTGATTGCGATTTTCACAGTGACTGTCTTGAGCGTTCGACATTTTGCTCTGATATCCGCCGTGGCCAGTCGTAGACCAACCGTATATCCCGACCTGCCGTACTGACTATCTTGGAAGGGGAAGCGGGATGTTGCGGAGGTGGAAATTCCCACACTTAAACTGATGCTTGACCAGTGTGGGAAAACCCATTGCTGTGTTACCGCGTCCCGCTTACCTTCCAGGGCGGTTTGCTTGACTGTTGGAAATATCCCCATCACTGGGCTCAGCCCTAATGCTATGACCCTGAACCTGGTAACGACCTTCCAATACTATGCAGCAACACCTCGTTGGACTGAGCGATGGATCAGTTCCCACTTAATCAATTAAACTGTCCTTGTTGATGTAGCCGATAATGCCCTACGAAATAACAAGTAGCGTATAACAGGAGCAAAGGTGAGGGACTACCCTGGAAGCACGCGGACAAAAATCACTTCACTATGGGGTATTGCAGCCTCGTCAAGCATCATTATGCAGACATTTAATTACAGTAGCTTGATTGACAGACAAGAGTTGCCAGTACAGAAGCAGAGCAGACAACAGTATCTAAGCTCGTAGGGTATCTCAGAATGTGTAGGCAGTGGCGACAGACACACATGACCAAAAGAAATCCACATGATACATCTCTCGAGAGCTCTCTCTCTCTCTCCCTCAGCTCAAGCCCTTGATCTTCATGATGCCATGAGCGCCGTAGGGGCCCAAGTCCGCAGGACCCTTTCCCCGTCTTCTCTTCTTGCGACCGCGCTTACGCGTTTGCTCGTCGCTGTCCGAACCGCTTTCTCCCCTCGCGACGGCTCTCTTAGCATTGATTTCTTGCGTGTCCTTCTCATCGTCGTCTTCGTCGTCGTTGCCTCCGTTATCGTCATCGTCATCCGAGTCGTTAGCCTCCTCTTTCTTCAGCGACACTCCACCCTCATCCTCATCCATATCCTCGTCCTCATCCTCTTCATCATCAACATCACCATTCTCAGCCCCACTAGTGCCCCACTCCAGACCCTGCTCCCACACCTTAATCGTCTGGCCACCACCACTGATCATGCGACCCATGCAATCAAATCCAATGCCCGCGACGGCCTCGATATCATCATGCAGCAGCCCAAACGAACTCTCAACTTCGCGCTTCGCCAAATCCACAATGCGGATTAAGCCGTTGCCTAAGCCTACTGCGACTTTCTTCTTCCCCAGCGCCACGCTCTCCGGAACGACACTCATGCAATCCAGGCTCTCACCCTCGCGATCCACAACCACGCGATCCGTCTGGTCGTCCCACGCGCCACGATCCCAGAGTGTGAGCACACCACTCCCCGAACCAACGGCCACAATGCCATTATTACGGTTCTTTTTGGGTCCCAAGCCGGACATGAAGACGGAGGAAAGTAGCTCGTCTTCCTGGTCATCGCTGCGCACCAGCACGCCACGACGCAGGTCGGTGACGGCCAAGGTGGTGCCGCCAGTGCTGACCCATTGCTTGCTGAGACCGCCAGTGCTATTGTCGGAGGGGGGCAATGGGGAGATGCTAGAGACGTAGTCAGAGTGCGGGACGTGAGTTTGCTGTGGGCGCGGGGATGTTGCCAGAGAGTGATCGCGGAGGTCGTAGAGGTGCAGCGACCCGGAGTCGCAGGCGACGATTAGGGTTTGTGGAGAGAGTACGTGCACGAGGGTTGGGTCATCAGGGGCGGTTGTGGACGGCGACGGAACCAAGGCTTTAGAGATGACTTGGCCAGTTTGCGCGGAGAAGTGCTTAATTAGGCCGTCTGTGCCGGCAGAGTAGAGAGCTATTGTTTTTGTTAGAAGTGATCTTGACCTTGACTTATGAACTTAATCAATGAGACCCAACAGTCAGACGTGTGGCATAGTCATAACCATAGCAACATAGCAACAAAGCAACATAGCAACAAAGCAACATACCCGATCCGTCATGATTGAACCCCAGAGCGCGACAGCTCCCCTTGTGACGACGCGTGCGCCAAGTCGAATCAATCGTATCTCTCCCATCCGACATGATGCTCAAGTCCGCTGAGTCGGTGCCATCCTCATCATTGTACGAATTGCCGCGCTCCGCCCCGGGTAGACGAAAACACTCCACATGGCCAGACGCGAGGCCAACCGCCAGCAGCGGCTCATGGGGATGCAGGGCCTGCGTAAAGAAATCCCCGCTCAATGGCAACGTGCAGACGTTCTCGAGCCGGAGATGACCCGTCATGGTGAAGGGTTGCCCTGTGATTTCCCACAATCGCTATCGTAGCTTCATTGAAAGGGTGGAGATGTCGGGGTGGAATGCCACGCGAATTTCAATCGGAGGTTTGATTTGGGTCTGGATTTTTTTTGTTTTGGGACGGATCGCGGAGCTTGCTGCAGAGCTTGCGAGCTTGTATGCAAAGCTCCATCGTCTGAGTCGCGTCTGCAGCTTACTTGCCTTAGCTTGCCTCGTCTTGCACGTGACTACCCTCACAGTGACACAAACTTTAATAATGCCCCACTTTAGTGAATCGCACCTGCAATTTCTACTTACATGAATCATGCGGATGATCACGGCGCTATTATTTGCTTTCTCTTTCAATACCGGTCGAACCTTTTTCTAGTTCAACAATGAGGCTGTGAAGTTGACTAATCATTGGTGTCGCGACACATTTCAAGTTCCAACCATGACAGCCACGTTCAGCTTGCAGCCCTGTCTGCGATCCTTGTGCTTTTTTGCTGGTGTTTTCATGCTCTTTTTGGCCTCAGCATCGCAAGCAATCATGGGTCCAACACGTCCTTTCCGCAATTTGATGTACTTGACAGGGTATGTAAATACTTGCCTTGGGCATCTATCAATACCGTACCAGTTTCTACAGGTGCTTGTATGATCATGAAATCCCGTCTTCTTACAGATATGGTAAAACAGGCAGCACCCGGTGGTCCCCGACTTGGCCCTCACAGCTTCTATCACGCATGTCAGTCTCGCATTTATGCGTTCCGACCTGTTCAACAAAGAACCTGAGGACGGGGACACAGACTGGCCCATCTTCATGAGCGTAGCCGAGGCTCGAACCAAGTTCTCCCCTGGCACCAAAATCATGGTCTCCATCGGCGGCTGGGGTGACACTCAGGGCTTTGAAGTTGCCGCCCGCACGTCCGACTGCCAAGATCGTTTCGCGGAGAATGTGAAGAATATGTTGGAAGCCACCGGGGCAGATGGTGTGGATATCGATTGGGAGTATCCAGGGTTAGTATTGTACTAGACCTATCCTACCCCTACAAATCTTGCCTATCGTGTAAGAATAACTGAAACCTATGAGGTTAAAAAGCGGCAACGGAGAAGACTACAAAATCCATCCCAACTTGGAAAAGGTCTGGGAAATCGAAGCATACGTTTCCCTCCTCCAAACTGTCTCGCTCGCCATCAGCTTCAACAAACTGCTCTCCATCGCTGTCCCGGGAAAACCCGGTGACATGATCGCCTACACCCCCGATACCGTGCCGCGCATGCCCGTCTCCTTCTTCAACGTCATGACCTACGACCTCATGAACCGCCGCGACAACGTCACTAAGCACTCCACGGGAGTCGCCAACTCCCTCGTCGCCATCGACGCTTACATTCGCTGCGGCGCCCCCCCGGAAGTCATCAACTTGGGTTTCGCCTTCTACGTCAAGTACTTCCGCATCGACCCTGTCTACCGCGACCTGTGTGTGCAGAAGCCTCTGGGTTGTCCCACAGGCCGCATGGAAGGCGAGGACGGCAGCGACCTGGGCAAGACGGGGGGGTTCAGCTGGCATGATCCTGTGCCGGACGAGGTGAAGTCGTCGTTCGCCAAAGCCTTGCGGAATGGCAGCTACGACGCGGGGGGGGGTGGATACTACTATTTTGACGAGAGACAGGATCTGTTTTGGACTTTCGACCTGCCGATGCCGATTAAGCGCAAGTTCCCCGAGATTGTGCAGAGTCGGGGGCTGGGCGGGGTTTTTGCGTGGGGATTGGGTGAGGATGCGCCGAGGTTTGAGGAGTTGAAGGCTGTGAGTCAGGGGGTGGAGCTTATGAAGGCGGAGATGCAGCGGCAGTATGTAAAGGAGGATCTTTGAGGAGGGTGGCTCAGTGGAGCGAGTACGGCCTGTGTTGGTGTGGAAGAACTGTAAGTCGGGCTTCTGCCTATCTTTAGCAGTTATTCTTAATTCTTTTTTGTTGGACTTGGCTTGAACTCCCATTCTTCGGCTGCATTCGATCCCTCAGAATTATACACGGCCCTAAGAATCTTCCAGCTATCGCTGTTTTCTTCTACCTTCATACACATCGTGTTGCCGGACCGGTTTAGTCTCGTCGCCATCCAGAAAATAACTCGGCCTCGCAGCTTTGGTAAGAGCAACTCGCCGACAACTCGAACATGGCATCAGGGGAAAGTGAACTCCATACCTCCACTCTGTCCTCGACTTTTCCTTCCAGGCAGTCCATTGTGCGGTAATATGTACTCGCTACTGAGTTATCCAGTCCTGCCAACTCGCGTGTTTTGGAGAGATTGTCCAGATTTATCATCACTATCTTCACATTGTCCAGAGCCCCAAACGGGATTGCATAGAGTACTCGTGACGTGCCGTCCCGTTTGGAGTATGACTGTCAGTCCCTGTGCTCATCCCTTCCAATGTGAAAGCGTCTGAACAAATCGACGTTCATCTGATGGCCCAGCTGCCATCCGAGCTGGTAAGCATGTGGACACGACATCTCGACTTTAGAATACTAGAAATCGAATAATTTGATCAAGTAGCGCCGACACAGAAGACTGAACACGGTAGGTAGGACCCGTGAGTCTTCCCTTGTGCTACCCTCAAAGAACATCCGTTATCGACTGTCCTTCCGAGCTCCGGAAGGTTTCCTGATTAGCTTTGAACTACACTCCGCATGTGCGTACACCACCCAATAATAAAAGGGTCGTTCTGTGGAAATATCAAGCGGGTTGGCACATCCTGAAGTGTTTTGCATGGGTCGTACCAGGAACGGACACAATGATCGTTTGCCGACCTCCGTACTCGCCAAGCATATAAGTAAGTCAAACCCAATTGCTTGTCACATTCAAAAACATAAATATTCTTTCTCCAAAGTCTGATCAACTCAACGCGACGCTTAAGTCATTTCTCATGTAAACTATATACCGCGCAGTGGATAACAACACCTCTCATCAAGAAAACAAATAAAGAACTCCGGGTATGGCATGCAGAACTGAGCAAACATAAATCCAGATACATCGAGACTCCCAATTAGATAGGTAGCAAGCAGAAGGTCCTCCGCTCTAAGATATCCCGTATATACAGTACAAGCGATACACACACCCGCACCAACTTTCACTCCTCCGCCTTAAATCTTCAGCCCGGAGTCAATCTGGTCGACCGTCACACGCTTGGTGAAGGCAGCCCAGTCCGTGCATGTCTGTCGGATGGAGCTGGGCGCCTGCGGGATCTTGCTGGTCTGGAAAACCAGCTGGGCGAACAGGCCCATCGAGCCGTGCCAGGCGATGTGGCAGTGAAGGTTCCAGGGACCCGGGTTCGTGGTGTCAATCTGGATCAC
Source organism: Iodosphaeria phyllophila (assembly GCA_025802455.2). Taxonomy (NCBI): domain Eukaryota; kingdom Fungi; phylum Ascomycota; class Sordariomycetes; order Amphisphaeriales; family Iodosphaeriaceae; genus Iodosphaeria; species Iodosphaeria phyllophila. The sequence goes on from JAOYMO020066596.1 coordinate 8,323, forward strand.
GATGTGGCCGAAAGGCTGTAACATCTGCACATCACGACGCATCGGGTTCGAAGCGCGCACAACACTGGAGCCGTCCCATTCGCCGGCACCTTGGTGGAGGACGTAGAAGTTGGCACCGTGCATGTGCATGGGATGGGGTGCCCGGGTGGGGTTGTAAATATTAATCAGCACCGACGAGTTGGTGTCGTAATTGTAAATGTTCTCCGCGGTCATGTTGGCAATGATTTTGCCAGACTGAATTTTGAGGTAGGTCGGGGAGTTGTAATCGATACGGGGGCTCTTTCCGTCGAACGTCCACTCGAAGATACCAGATGCATTGTACCCTCCGTTGATGGGCATCGCGTGCTGGAAAGATGGCTTGGGCTGCGCCATCGTGTAGAAAGGCACAGTTGTGGCGAGATCATCGTTAGCACAAGTCTGGCCAATGTCAGCCACCTGCCATGCCGTGGTAGTAGGTGCGATGGTTTGATCGGCATTGTCGTAATAGATAGCAGCGCGGGCAGACGGGTTGTTGGCACCAGAGCAAGGGTTGGCCAGGTCAGCGCGCAACCAGAAAGCGGAGCCCTGGGCGCTTTGGTCGGCGACAACCAGGACATCAGCACGTTGGCCCACACCAAGAGTGATAACGTTGGTGGTGTAAGGAACAATCTCGACGAAATCGTAGGCAATGACGGTCATCTTGTGGTTATCAATGGTGATACGTTCAGTACCCTGGGCACCGCTGTTGATGAAGCGGAGACGGTGAGTCTTGCCCTTCTTGAAATTGAACTTAGCCAAGCCAGCGTTGGGCGTGCACTTCGCGCCATTGGTAACCTTGGAACAATCGTAAAAGTTCTTGCCTTGGATCAGGTTGTTATCCGAGCGGGATTCGGGGATAGCATTAGGTTTCATGGCCGCAGTGAGAACCTGCTTATAGGTGCTATGATACCAATCCTGGACCATGATGGGTCCAAGATCAACAATGTCGAGGTTCTTAAACTGGGGCTGGATGGGACCGTGAACGACGATTGGACCGACGATACCGTCGGCATACTGTGACGAGTAGTGACCATGGTACCAAGAAGTTCCGTACAGAGTAGCCTGGAAGCGGTATGTGAAGCTCTTGCCAGGGGCGATAGGGCACTGAGTAATACCAGCTACACCATCCATGTAAGGGGTACCTTGCTGGAGGAAACCGTGCCAGTGCATGGCTGTGCCATCGCCGAAACTCTCCTCGAGACTGTTGGTGACTGTGACTTCGATCCAGTCGCCATAGTTGGCCTCGATCATGGGACCGGGGAACTGCCCGTTGACGAGCAGACCTTGCTTCTCAACACCATCGGGAGCGATGGTCCCGTGGCTGATGTCAAAGCTGTAGGTCCGGGTCTTTCCTGTAGAGGGAGCCGAGTGGTATGGGTTGTTACCCTTCGATGTAATATCCCCCCACGGACTCACGCCTTGAGCGGAAGAAACCCCGCGGAAGTTGGTGTCGGGGCCGGTACCACTGCCGAGCCATGAGAATGGCAGAGTAGGCGCACCGGTTTTACCCCAGTACGAGTTACTAGAAAAGAGAGTTAGTGGACTGGCTGGGGAAGAATTGTCCTTTCCTCAGGGGTCACTTACGCAGGTCCATTCTGCGCCGTGTTCGACAGCGCAGCCCGAAGGTTGCCAGTATTGTAGACACCCATGATGGAAACGATTGACACGGCCCAAATGAGCCAATAGAATTAAGAGAAATTATAAGGATGAGGGTAGTGAATGGCTGAGCTCGTGAGGCCCGTTGTTGGAATATCCAAAAGAAGGTGGTGAGAATGATTGAGCAACTATTACACCGAGGTGGGAGACATATTGCCATTATTATACTCGTCCAGGTCACGGCACTGGCGCCGCAGATGATCATCTTGTCCATGGCGCTAGGTAGCTGTAAGAGGCGTCGAGGGAACAAGGGGAGCAACCACCACGTATTCGGGAGTGTTGTCTCGTTGATACTCGCCTTGTGTGAATGCCATGCAGTTCCGGGACCTTCTTCTCCCCCCTGATGGCGGAGCAACCCGCCTTCAGACCTCGACCAGGTTGACCAAGAACCTGGATACTATGGTACGGAGGCTAGGTACCGGCTAGGTGGGGATTTCGATCTGCGGACGGATCGAGCCGTGGAAACTGTAGAGGTGATGGGAAGTTTGGGGCAAAAGAAAGTGCGTTATGCTGAAAATAGTCATTGGTAACGTGTGACTAGTCCGTAATTGTGCAGGTGTTGGTACGAAAGACAGATGTGGGTGGATCATTACGTCCAGGGGCCAAAGAGCCTCCCGGATGCAGCTTGACCATCCTCGACCAGCAACGTGAAAAGAAAGCTGAGCTAACAAAGCTAGCCAAGCGGAATACAAGTTCGTCAAAACATCTGGATCAGGACTACAGTTCCAGTTTCATGCAAGGTACGAGATTCCCATCAAACATGGATGGTCCTTCGGTAATCACCATTATGCGCGCGCAGCGAACTGCGTTCGGCGTTACAATGTCCCCAAAGCACCATCGTGCGAACACGAAGTCTCCAATAACTGTGTTACACAGAAAGCTGGGGATTTCAGCAGCTTTGCAAAAGTCGAGAGCATGTGCCGACACAAAATCTTCTTTGAACCCCAGGCCATGTTGTCACCAGGGTCGAGATCTCAGCCTCTTTTTCAGACACAGGAGGCATTGTAAACAATGTGTCCGCAGTCGAGCACGCAACAACCATGGGCGTTTTACACAGTCAAATGGGAAACAATTCATCAAAGCGTGCTGCGTGTGCTCTCACTGACCCCTTGGTCACGTCAGTCAATCTGATCACGTAAACTGTAAAGCAGTCAATCATCTGCGCAAGTAAAAGTCAAGAAAACATTGCTATTGAGCACTGGTGAATCATAATCAGATGAAATTGTGAAGTGTCTCCCGCCAGGAGCAGTGTGATTTGGGCAGTTCATCTGACCGGAGCTCCCCACCGAAAAGACGAAGTGCTTCCTGGCAGTCATGCATGATCGAAGTTCAGGATATGCATAAACGAGCCTCAAGGGCTGGTCATAGCGGTCGTATTGAGTGACTCTGAAGCCGGGAGATTAGTGAGCGCGAAACAAACGTTCGGGTCCCGAGCAGGACGACTGCCGCCGATTATCCTCGAAATTTGCTTCGATGACCCGTCGTCACGGAAGGAGTTGCTATCCGTAGCTCTACGGTACCGGTACAAAACTCTGTAGTTGCCTTCATTAGTGAGATATGCCGGACATTTGGCTCCAACTGGGACACTTCACGATCGGATCGCGTAAACGGAAGACGATTTCCAGGCGCGTCCTAGTTTCTGCTACCCCCACTGCAATTCTCCACAGTGCGGCGATATCGTGTCCAAACATGTTTTGTACGGAAAAAGATAAGCCCGTAGTATACTGCTTGCGAGCCGCGCGAAAAGAGTATGTGATGCTTGGCGTGCAAATGCCCTTTTTATCTTACTCTTGGCGCTTAAAATTCTTGTTTTTGGCCGTTCCAACCCAGCGACCTACCCCCCTGTGACACGAAGCCTCAACTCGATCCTCTGTACCAGTACTGATGGTCACAATGGCTTGAAGTGGCTGCAGCCTGCTTGCTGCATCAGGAACGGGTCACACACAGATTCAAATTGTCGTCTCAGTCAGCCAGCCCTGACTTTACCGGCAGTTTAACTCTAACCAAGGACACACCGTCTACTGACAAGTTCACTAACGCGATGAAATCGAATGAAGGAAAATTGTGCGCTGTGCTTCGCTGTATGCTCCGACCTCTAGCAACAAGGATCTTTACTTTCCCGCTATGACTCGAAGCCACCTCAGTTATGACAACTCATACAGAATACTATGTAGAAGGGAAAGCAGAAGCGCCGTTTATTTATAGATGTGGAGGCCTCGAGCTTAATTCAGGGGCAGACATGGGCAAGACCCATCCATCCCTTGGAACCGTGCAAACTATGCTGCCAGGCGAATTGATTGAGCAGCGCCTAAAGTCATGCAAGCCCGGCTCGTACCGGATATGCGGTTAATAGACGGCCAGGTACTGCGCCCCGGGGGTGACCAGATTTTGCACGAGTCGAGGCGATCACACCCTGTGTCACCTCAACCACCTGACCTTGTTTCGGTTGGACACTGGTGGGCGGCGACGCGGCTGCTTGTGGGAGTGGTATTTTAGGGGAGCTGAGCAGCGAAGGGAGGTTTCGCGATGTGCGCTACCGAGCGGAAGATCTCCTACCCGCCGTGCGTACTGTAGAGGCGGCTGCTGTCTAAACGGGCGGCAGACGCCACTATGTGGCGAGATGCGAGAGGCAAACATACGCCAGAAAGGGTGGAAGTCTTTTCACGCGCAGGTTAGATTTCGACGTTGGGCGACCTCGCTTCCAGCTGCTGAAAAAAGCCTCTGTTGGCCAGCTGCCTCTAGAATAGCAACTATGGCTTTCGACGGCGTGAGGGAAAAAGAAAAGTCGGACGATCGCTGTCAGTTGTCGAGCAGCAGAGGCGCCAGCCCCGGTGTGGTCGTGATCACTGCATTTTTGACAATAGCCCGGTAATTAGGGAGCCGCCGCCATCGCCGTTGGCGATGGAGTTCATGCACATATGCGTTGATTTTGTTTTCGTGTTTCCGCATGCAGCAACCCCTTTATGCTTCACTCGGACAGCTGGCCACGACCAGAATATGTTTTGCTGACAGTCCCTCGAGCACTGGGTGGTTCACGTCCTACTTCGTAGACTTCCCAACATCATGTGTGTTTCCTAGGCGGCGAGATAACCCCAAATCGTCATGATTTTTGCGGGCATGGATTCATCTCGCCGCCAAGGGGATAGGGTTTAACCTGACCATTTTAATTTGCTCCAGTATCTTCATCGTGAGCCTGATTTAAGGTTGAGAAGATATCATTGGCGTTCCAAGGCGTCCGATAGAAACGGGTTGGCCTCTGTGGGGGCGCAGTGTCGAGGAGCAATAGTCCTCCGAAACGAGGTCAACTATCCCGCAGTTTAGTCCTATTCGTGCTCTACAAACAAAACACAACACATTTGAACCCGTACGTAGCGGCACTCTGCAGCTGAAAGTAGAAGAACACGTCAAAGGACGCGCAATCAAAAGAAACGAACCAACATGACCAGTGAAACGATCTCCATCAAACATGCCAATAGCCAGAGAGGCAGCCACGCGCTGGCCATCAACGTGCTTGGCTTGGGCTTTTCTGACGGCGAGCTACTTTCCCATTGGGGCTGCGCTGCTATAAACAAGATCTAAGCCAGCGCGCTGCCCATGAGGCCTCAATCTTATCGTTCTGTCTTCACTTCCTTGCGCCAATCCCCACACAATTCGTGCTGTTCTCGATAAAGCAGCAGAAGGTCCCCCCACCAGGGACCAGGGCCGTCCAAATGGACTGTTTGACCTCGTCGTTGGGCAACATATCCCCTTGGTTGCGTATTGGATATTTGAAAAACAGGACTTAAAGACTGGTAACTATAGAGTAGTTAGCTGAATTAATAGAAATCTAAGGCTCGTCTGAAGTTAGGAGTAGAAGAGATTCGTATGTAGAATTAGATTAGCCATGGATACGTTAAGACAATTGACTCATTGGCCCTCGCTTTGCTAGAGTAAGCGGTTATGTGTTTATCATTTTCTTTTGATTTTATTTATAGATGATACTCAGCAATCATGTATCGCGGGTTGTTCAAGTGCGAAGTTACGATCCTCTCGGATAGCAGAGCGACTCTAACCATGTCCACTCTCTGTGTTACAAGAAGACCTTTTCCCGTTAGGGTCTTAACTCTTTCCTACCTACCTTCGATGCCTCGCTAGAAGTAGCTACCGAGAAGTAAAGGCCGGTCTCTACTCTCTCCGCCTCTAAAACCGCACGAGAACTTTGCGAAGCAGAGCCAATTCGCAGACAAAGGGAAACGGCGAAATGCCAGACGGGACAAACCAATCCGCACGGGGAAAGGGGGCCAAGGTTGGAAGAGACTATGTTTCCTCCTGGCAAGGGTTATACCAGTAGGATTCCAAACGCCAGCGAAACTACTGCAATAGTGATATCGGGACCAACTGATGCTGGGACTACCGTATATTCACCCAAGTAAACTGACTGTTCCCCAGCAGTCCAATCTATTCTCTTCGGTCTGCGCAGTTCGTTTCGCATTGGGTGTAGAGTCAGGGTTCCATATCCGTAGTTTCTGGTCCTTAGCTTCTCCTCCAGAGATTCTTTTGGGGAATAGAATGGGAGGAGGGAGGGGTTGCATTTTGGCTGTCGCCATCGCTCGAAGCGCTATTTATGCAACCATGTCTACAATGGCTGCAACAGATCCGGCGCCTTGGGACACGCCGCCTTGTAAATGCGTCGAAAAGCCGTCTACTGAATATCCGAAAAGACCACGACGATGGATAATAAAAGGGGAGGGGTGGACCCGGAGCTAGCCAGATCCATCTTCGTCTACCCACCGCATCCGTCCCGTACATATGGCCGGGATTGCGGAACCAAGGATAACGAACCTGTATCGTGACGACCCCGGCTACGATTGGACGTCTTGACGATTTCAAACATACAAGATCAGCTGGTTATGGTGTAGCTTAAATCCCCGTATATTCCGCCTCGGCCAAACTGCCATGAGCCACCCCCCAAAAAGAAGAAGAAGAATCACACGATAGACAACTACTCCATCCCAATCGCCCAGTTCCAGGGAGAACAAACGAGACCACAGTCCAAAGACAATTGAAAGTATTCTGCACAAGCGAACAACGCCACTGCCACGATTTGTCCCGCAGACTTTTCACCTGAGCGGAATTGTTCAATCTCCGTTAGTCTGCACACCAGCAACCCATGCGAGCGAGCATCCACGACCGTTGTCGTGGACAGGCCACACCACACACATGGCTTCTGCTCCCACTAGATCTGGACCTGGCTAGTCCCGTGTACCAGAAACCGGCAACCCTCCACACCATCCTCCAACCCTTCCCCACCCCCCCCTCCCTTCTTTTTTTTTTTTTTTTTTTTAAAACTACAGAACCCAACATCTCACACGACGAACAGACATCCAAACATAGCACGATAGAACCCGTACATTTCTGACGATTATTCACGCGCTAAGCCTCCAACACCGAACCAAAGCCAAACCAAGCCCATCAGCCCGGCCTGACGAGTTGTGCTCCCCCTGCCATGCTCATGCTTATGCTCATGCTCAGGTTGAGGTTCATAAACACGCTTTAGTCTACCCTCCCTAACCCATCTAAGCACATTAACGTATCACGGTAGTAAAGCACGTATCCCTTAGTACCACGTACATGGCTCAGCAGCGCTTCCTTTTCTATTACTCTTTCCCCCATCTTCTCAATGCCGCCCCTCAGGCTCTTCATCCGCATCCTCGCGCGCCATCTTACCCCACAGCAACTCAATCCCTCGACCAGATCTCTAATCCTCCTCCTCCTCCTCCTCTTCCTCCTCCTCCTCCTCCTCACCAGCATCGGTCTCGTACTCGAAATCCCTCGGCGCATCAGCCTCCTCATCGCCCTCGCCGTCCTCATCGACAGCAGTCAAGACACCGGCCGCAGCAGCGGCCCCTCCGTCTCCGAGCAACCCGGGCGACGGCGACGGGGCGGAGCTGGACGTGACGCCGAGCTGGCGGAGCAGGGCCTCTTCGAAAGCGCCGCGGCCGCCGCGGCCGGCGGCGGCAGTGGCGGAGCCCGAGGAGGCGTTGGGCACGGGGGCCTTATCGACGGAGACCTTTTTGAGTTTTTCTTCAATGAGGGTTTTGGCGTCGGTGGGGAGGGTGTCGTGGAGGAGGATGGGTCCTCCACTTGGCTGTAAGGAGGAAGTCAGTTTTTATGAGCGGAAAAGGGGAAAAAGATCAAAGATAAAAAAACAAAACATACCAGAGGCCCTGGCCTCACAAGCTTAACCGGCCGATACCGCCCCTTAATCGCACTGATATACTTCAACTGGCCCGGCAAAACCCTCGTCATGTTCTCAATATCGTAGCCCGCCTTCTCCTTCTCGTTTCTCTTCTTCTTGTCTTTCTCCTTCTCGTTCCCATCTTTATCTCCTTCTTTGTCTTTGTCTCCGTCCTTGTCCTCCTCCTTCTTCTTCTCACCGTCCCCTTCTTTCTTCTCATCCACATCCATCTTGTCCCCAGCCCCGGCATCGTCCGTCTTGGCGGTAGCCGTCGTAGGCGTAATATGGACATCCATGCTCTCTCTCCTCTGGGCGCGCTCCTTCTTCTGGGCTCTGCGTTTGGCCTGCGCCGTGGTGGACAAGATGGCGGTAGCAATCATGGCAGGCCCCTCCTCGGCCTTGACCTCCTGTTCGGGGGGGTAATCGAACAAGCTCGGCTTCGTAGAGCAGTGGAACTTGACATCGATGAGGTCCAGTTCATGATCGAGGGCAATAATGGACGTCGGACTGAAAGCCAGGGACAAGAAGTGCGTGAAGGGGAACCAGTACCAGTATTGGGTGAAGACGGCCATGCCGACAATGCCGGCCATGTTGAGGTTGCCCGTCTGAGTCTGCAGGCCAATGGTGCAGTTGCGGCCGCCGGCGTCGATGATGCCCAAAGCCACGGCGGCACCGAACTTGGTCATAGCATCCTCGTGGCGGTCGCCGACGACTTTCTTGAGGGTCTTGCGGATGGATGCAGATTTCGGGTTCATGGCCTCGTTCTGCTGCATCATGATCATGGCCAGGGAAATCAGGGCGCCCTGGCGGACAAAATCCGTGGGATCTTTCATCATGGGCTCGAGGAGATCAATGGCTTCGTCTAAGCCAGTGCCGGCGCATGAGATACCCAGGGCCATGGCGGAACCATAGCGGACGTGCGGGTTGTACGACTCGGACAGCAGCTCCACCATGCGGGGCACGCTGCCGGGCTTGCGGAACAGGATGAAGCCAAGACTCATGACGGCGATGCGGCGGACGTCGTCGTTGACGTCACTGACGGCAATGTGGAGAAGTTTTCGGATGGCCTTGTTGGAGGCTGTGCCGCAGTAGGCCATGGCTACCGTCATGATACCGCCATAGCGCAATGTGGGATCGGGATCATTCAGGAGACCTTCGATCATGACGTCAGCGCTTTCCTGGCGGCCGTACATGATGAGGGCCATGCCGAGAGCGAGACCGCGCACCGACTTCTCGTGGGTCGTCTCGTGGGCGTAGGTCACCATGTCTTCGAGGGCTTTGACGTTGCCTGTGCCCAGCATGATGAGACCCATGGAGAGACCGACGGCTTCACCGTTGAGAGCGGAATCGGCGAAGAGCACGGACTTGAGGCTCTCGAAGATCTCCTCATTGCCCGTAGCCATACCAGCAATGCCGAGACCGAGAGCACCACCATGCTGGATGACCTCTTCCTCCGCAGCGGTGAACTGGGTGCGGAGGTAATCGAGAGCATCGGCGCCATGGTTGGCGTGAATCAAACCATATGCATAGAGAGCACCTCCTTGGGAGAAGGGAGAGCCACCGCTAATACCACCGGTGCTTCTCGGAAGGTAAGGCTCCAATAGTTTCCTGGATTGCGACAGGTTGCCGCGATGGATAACACCTAAAGCGGCTGTGGCTGTGAACTTGGACCAGTTGACCGCCTTGCCCAGCCAATCGAGGTTATCCCGGAAGAACTTATCATTGGTGGTGCCTTGGTTCATAAAGGCATTGCAGAAGGTGACGGCGGTATGGAAGATGGAGTTGCGGCCTTCTAAGCTGTCGCGGACCTTGTTGAGAATGCTGACATCGGTGCGGTTGTTGCGGTAGAGGAATTCCAGATTGAGCTGGATGGTCTTGGTGCCCGTGAGAATGTTGCGAATGTTCTTGTAGATGTCTTTCTTCTTGTCGTCCAACGGACCAAATTCCGAGTCTGCCGCGTCTGCTGCATTCTCTTGGGATTCCGAAAGTAGAGGCTCGGATTCCTTGGCAGAAGCGTCCGACTCAGACGCAGACGCAGACGCAGACGCAGACGCAGACGCAGACTGGGGCGAGGGCAACGGACTGAGCACCTTGGCCAGAAACTCTTGCGTCCCGTTATCGTAGAGATCAAAGACGAACTGGTAGGCAATCGCCACAGAATGAGGAGTGTCGGTATTGACCAGATGCTTGATTACCGTCCGGGCCTGCTCGTCCTTGTTGAGATAGACAATACATTTGGCAATGGAGAAATAGTCGGGATCCTTGGCCCGACCACTTGTCAGAATGTCCAGGACCAGCTGCAGGATTTCATGACGGAACGCTCGCTCCTGAACAATGTCCATGCAGATCGTCAGACAATATTCCATCAACTCCTCGGCCGGGCCCAATCCAGACAGCCCCTCAGACAGCTCCTCACTATCATCGCTCGCCTTGCTCTTCCCTCGGCTACTGCTCTGCTTCTGCTTGTAGTCGTCATCAGCACGCTGGATGACCTTGCTAACGACATCGAGACGCTTCGCTTCCACAGCAATGCCCACCACCTGCTTGTATCGGCCTTCCTTCAGACAACTCTCATACAAGCGCTCAATAACGCTGTCGATGGCCCGCCGCGTGTCCAGTTCATTGTGCGTCAGCGCGATAGATGACGACCGAGTTTGTTTCTGCTTCTTGGGCCCGTCAAAAGCCGATTCGAGACCGCCCGCATTCTCTGTCGAGGCCCGGGACAGCAGCGATTTGGATGGCAGTGTGGATTGAGAGAAAGGCGTCGTGGGAGAGATGAGAGCCGAGGCATTGTTGTCATCGCCGGCCCCGCTGAAAGCCGTGGCCAGCGTCGGTAGAGCCCCGTCTTTCTCGCCGTCCTTCTTGTCCGCGAGCACGCGGTGGGATTCGTTCTTGGCCGCAATGTAGTGGTCCACGCACTTGGAGATGATTGTCTCTTCGAACTCGCCGGGTGTGTCCAGCTTGAACAGTTTGCCCGCCGCCAACGCGAAGAACATGCTCTCGTCGTACGCCTGGAGATGGTAGTACACCTTGGACAGCACTAGCGCCGCGAGCTTGCGTTCCGGGAACGACTCGTCCTCGTAGAGCGCCTCGATCTGGCCGAGCGCCCCTGCTACCTCGAACCACACCGTGTCGATGTCATCGTTCAGTGTCTGCAGAGCAAACACCTTGAGCTCCGACTCTTCCTCCGCCAGGAAGGCGAGAACGCCCGTCGCTGTTACAAGGCCGGGCATCTTGTGCTTAGTTATGAATGATCGATGGGCTGCTGTGGGGGAGGGGGGGGGAAGTGGATGGGATGTTGGTCAAAGTCTGGTCTGCCCTTGGCGTGGGAAATTCGTTGCCGTGGTATATGTGTTACGAAGTTTTGGTTGAGGAAAGTTAATTGTGTGCTAGGCACGAGCTTGGCGCAAGATGTCAAGGCCAGCCTGATGCGCGACGGCACTTGGGACCACGTCAGGCACGTTCTGCCTTGCGCCTGAGTATCCACTGTAGGTACCGTACGGGTGCCGTACCTGCCAGTTGGGTGCTGGAGCTCGGCGCGAGGACACGCGCAAGCTTCAGACAATGTGGGGTGCTTATCTGCTTATGTAACAGAGACCCAGCTAAGCATTGACCAAGTTACCCACTCTACTCATTAGTGTCGCGAAAGTAATGCTATGATACTGTGATGACTTGAAATTCTAGGGTTGATACTGTAGAAGGTTCGCTCTCCCGAACTGCATACGAAAAGTCACGTCACTATGACACTTTTCTCTCGACCCAAACATCTTGTTTCCCTACCTGAAAAATGTCAAGATGTCATCGAGAAGCCCACAACCACCCCTCGCAACATGACCAAATCAGCATTACCAAGTCCGATATCTCCGCTTGCCCAGCGCACGTGCCTACAGACACCCAACCACAACCACACAGCTTCGTCCGTTATCATCATCACCCATCGTGATTCGTGGCAGTGCCTTGGAGATATTTTCGAAATTATGGTGAAACGAGCTTTCGAGTGAACCCGAAGCTGATGTGTGTTTCGGGCTCGGACAGGAATCAGACCCCGTTTGCGGGTGATGGCAAACAAAATTCACTTTGAGGTCTGACCTGTTATCGGGATAATATTTCTGTGAGTTGGGGGAAGTGAATCAAGTTTGCTTGTTCGGATTGAAAGTGTGAGATATCTTTGTTTATATTTACATACCCGCCATGATTGCGGCCATCAGTGTAACTAGTATTATATACAAATAAAAAACTTGAAGACACGAACAATTATCCGAAAATCACCTTCATATTCCCAAGCCATCACCTAAGAAAAGACCCCAAACAGCCCTGTTGACCACGGCGTCTCCTCCCAATCCCAGCCCCATCTCACTCTCCCAGGTCCGATCATCCGCCAAAACTCCACCATCGTGCGCCTGAGCTGCCGAGATAACACCACCCCATCGCCCATCCATCCCAATCCAGCTCCATGCCCAGTAGTGGCATCCCCAAGTCGCAGCCTATCGCCGCATCTGATGAGTCTGATCGCCGAATCCTCCATACCGCGGGCATGTGTCGATAACGAACACCCCAAAGAGAGCCCCCTCCTCCGCCTCCCCATCGCCAGGGACCGGTAGTGCTTTGTGCGATAAAGAGAGAGAGACAGACTTATGCGCCCCATGCCCTGCAGCGCATCCGGACGGACGCCGCAAAGTTCCGCCGTACTGTGTCCTGTCCTGACCTGCCTGCCGCCTGCCTGATTGTTCAAAGTGGTGCGCTAGCGAGCCGCACCTTACGCCGCTCCAACGCGCGGGTGGGCTTCCCTCCTCGAACGCCGACGACCTCTCTCCACGATCACATCACCCCCTTGTCGCGCCGTGCTTTGGAGAGAAATACGTGCGATTGTGGATACCGGCCGTGGATCTTTTTTTTGTGTGTTTGATTTTGAAGTGGAGGAGCGAATGAGCGATTGCGAACCGGACACGGGCTTGAGCATCTTGCGCCGCGAATCAGCTTGGATTGCGAAGCCATCAGATCAGGGGAAAGGGGAAAAAAAGGTTTCGCCTTGTGCTACCGTTGGGATTGGGAACCGGAACAGGAACGAAAACGCGGGCTGCAGCTGCAGCAGTTGAGGCCAGAGAGCCAGGCGCAAACGGGACGTGATTTTACAGATTTGAAATTTAAAAAAAATCCGACCGGGACCGACCAATCCTCAACCGAAAAGGAAGAAAACCAGGGCGCCGCATACCAACAAAGACAGAAACAAGATTCAAGAGCAGGACCAACAGGCCGAGGGTTGTGTATGTGGGCTCGACAGGACTCGGAACAGAGAATCCATTGTTTTTTTCCTTCAGCCAACATGGACCTCCACTCCATGTTGAACTCGGACAACGGGTCGAGGAAGCTGGCCGGATCGCATGCCCCCGTCCCACTTGTCAAGACGCCCTCGCTGCCCTTGTCGTCATCAGCAATGGGCGGCGCTCCGCACACACCCATCCAGGCCGGACCAGCGCACGGCGGATTCAGAGGCGAATTCGGACGGCCCATTCACGCATCGCCGGGCCCAGCGGCAGGTTCGGGTCACGACCAACAGCAACAGCAACAGCAACAGTACGGTGCAGTAGGGCCAGGACCATCGCACGCGGGCGGGCCGTATGCTTCTCCGACGTCGTACAACAACGCTCATGCTCCTCCTCCGCCTCCTCATTCTTCAGGACCGTTCGGGTCCAGACCTGCTCCTCCTCCGCTGCAAGCTCCTGGCCCTGGAAGCAACGACCCAAGATCTCCCGGGGGCGCTCCTCTGTCGGCGCGGTCGCCTTATCGTCATACGCCTACGTCGTCGGTGAATGGTCCTCCTGGAGCGTATCCTTTTCCTCCGGTGGGCCAAGCCATGCCACCTAGTCCGCAGCAGCGTAATTCATATGGGCCTCCGGGTCCGGGGTCGGGGTACGCGCGTGATCCTCGCGATGGATATGTGCAGTCTCCTGGCGGGCCGATGGGGATGACTCCGAGCAATCATCCGGGTAATCATCATGGCCCGCCCATGTCTCATTCTCATAGCGGCATGCCGGGGACGCCACCGGTTATGACGCCAGGTGGGAGTCATCATCCAGCTTACGTGCAACAACAGCAACAACAACATCATCAATTACATCAGCACCAACAAGCACAACAGCATTCACAACAACAAAGTCCCGTCCAACAGCAGCAACAACTACTCCAAAACCACCATCAGCAACAACAACAACAACAACAACAGCAGCAGCAGCAGCAGCATCAATCGCAACACCAACGGTCACAATCGCTTCAGTCGGTGGCGTCGTCCACTCCAGCGTCAGCACATGCACCGCATCCACCATCATACGGGACAGCCACCAGCTACGACCCACAGTCCGGCAGTCCTAGCGTCATGCACCATCCACCACCGCCTCTATTACCACCACACTACGACCAGCAATCCCATCACGCGAACCTTGTTCATCATCAGCGTCACTCGTCGCATCCTTCTACGCCGCTAGGTCCGCCCATGGTCAATGCGCCTAGACAGCAATCGCAACCGCAACCGCAACAGCAACCGCAACCGCAACCACAACAACAGCAGCAACAACTACCACCTTCACAAGCTCACACTAGCAGTGTCAGCACGCCCACCCACGCGCAACCTCCCAGTCCATACCAACAGCGGCTCTTCTCGTCCTCTTCCTCCATCGCCTCGCACTCACCCTACCAATCCCATCACCCCAATCCACACAACAACCCACAACAACAACAACAACAACAACAACAACAACAGCATCCTAGCCAAACCTCGCCTCCACCACCTCCGCGCATGTCCGTTGGTCATAGCGCTAGCTTCGACGCGGACAGCCACCATCGGCGGTCCATCTCGCAGGCCTCGACGCATCGAGACCGCGACCGCGACCGCGACCGTGACCGCAGCATTAGCGTCTCGCCCAAGACGAAAGTGCCCAGCTTGCCCGCGTCGGGTGGACTGCAGGGGACGGAGATGGAGATTGACAGTGCCAATGACACCCACCAGCAATTACCTTTGGCAGAACATTTACCAAACAACGGCAACATACCGGGGGCCCTGCAGAACCCGGTTTTAGCTTCGACTATTGAATCCGCTGGTAGTAGAAACGACAATAGCAACAAACGCGAAGCTACGCCCGCTAAACGCAAGCTCGAAGACCGCGATTTGAAGCAGGACGAGATCGATGGCGGAGCAGCGA
Source organism: Iodosphaeria phyllophila (assembly GCA_025802455.2). Classification (NCBI taxonomy): domain Eukaryota; kingdom Fungi; phylum Ascomycota; class Sordariomycetes; order Amphisphaeriales; family Iodosphaeriaceae; genus Iodosphaeria; species Iodosphaeria phyllophila. Next base: position 23,410 of record JAOYMO020066596.1, read on the forward strand.
ACCATCGTCGGCCACCTGCTCCTGAAATGGACGAGAAGAGGGTCAAGTGGGAGAAGGACCTGTTGCTCGCGGCTCAGAAGTCGCCTCCGGCGAGTAAGAAGGACCAGACACCACAGCAATCACAGCCACCGAAACGTTACGCGACCATTCCCGTCTGGGCGCAGACTGCAAAAGGGAAGAGCTTGGGAAAGAGCAGGAATTACGCCATCAAGAGCAAGACGCTTGTGTCGAGTGCTGGCGGTGCAGCTGCGGCTGCGGATGGCGCCACGGCGACGAACGGGCATAGTCAAAGTGCCAGTTTGACGAATAGTCCGTTGTCGAGACATGTTTCCCCGGAGAGCACGAGGCCGATTACCGGAGGGAGTGGGAGTGCTGGTCACGTGAACGGGAACTCTAGTAGCAACCACCACAATGCCAACAACAACGTCAAAAACGAATACCCGTCTCCAGCTCTACCTACAACCCAAGAGCTTCCCCCTCCACCACAAGCAGCAGCAACAGCAGTCGCCGCCGCCGCCGCCGCCGCCGCGCCATCAGTCGAATGCATCGCCTTCACGAAGCCCATCGACTTCCTGTCTCGCCAGGTCGCGGACTGGCTATTCTACAACGTCATGCAGAATCCGCACTTGGCCGAGATCCATGGGAGAGGGGTGCAGTTCGAGATCGAGGCCAAATTCGGCACCATTATCAGTCGGGACACGGATTACCGGATCGATTATCCGCTGGTGGGCGAGTGTGTGCTTGATCCGAGTGCCAGGGTCGCGTTCCGGAGTAGTATGTCGGAAGTGAGTAATAATATCAACAACTTCAAACCTTACTTCCCCCCACCTCAAACCTAAATCTCACGGACCCTAACAATCCCTCTTCCCCCCAACAGATGCAACACCGCTCCTTCAACGACTACCTCAACGGCCAATTCGTAGCTACGGACCCGCGTAACCCCAAGCGCGCCTCCCTGACCCCGATCCACTACAAGCACCGCAAGGAAATCGACCGCTTCTACGAACTCCCGTCCTCGCTCTTCCCCCGCTTACCCTTCGCCCTCCAGTCCTTCCTCAACCCCGCCCACCCCCTCAAGGTCCGCGTCTCCTCCGACCAGCGCTCCGGCGACGTCCTCGCCAAGATCGTCAAGGCCCGCCTCGCTGACCTCCATATCCACCTGCCCGCCTGCGCCGTCGATTGCCGCGTCAGCCTCAACCTCGAGTGGGAGTGGGACGGCCCTGTTGAGGAAATCACCGCCAGCCAGGTCGCGGGGAGGGATAGGCAGCCGGACAGGAATAAGGATCGTTTGAGCTATAAGCATGGGCCTTTTCAGATCGATCTGACGCAAGTCACGCGGTCCGGGGGCGGCGATAAAGGGCATGAGCTGGAGGTGGAGCTGGATGCGGAGGAGTTGTTGAAGGAAGGGAGGAAGCTGATGGAGGGCGGTGGGGACAGCAGCAGGTATGGGGATTTGGTGGATGGGCTTGTGGATAATGTGAGGGCTTTGGCGAGAAGGTGCTTGAAGGAGTAGGGAAGAATTTTAGCTGGGGCGAGGGGTTGAATATCTGTCAGTCAAGCGATTCTGAAACCAATTGAGCTCTATGGTTACTGGGTCGTGTCGGCCTGGGGGACAGCAAGGATAGGCGGGAGGAGTTGGGTGCATCTCTTCTGAGCAAGGGCTTGCGAGCGCTTTCCGGTGCGCCGCCCTTTTTGGTACATGAGTGTTTGGGTTCTTTCTCTTCCGTTTCTTTTTTGCGAAGTGATACCATTTTCATCAGATGTTAAGAATAAGAGCGTGTTTGGGGTAGAATTCTTTTTCTTCTCCCGTGTCTGTTTCGTCCGATGGGTCTGATCGGTGAGCGTGGTCTGGGTTGGCTTGTAGTATGGTAACGGGTGGGTAAGACGGAGACGCGCACACTAGCAAAAAACTGGCTAGCTCAAACGAAAAACTCATCATCACATGAAATCCTTTCCATCATTCTATATAAACTCCCCCGCTCTCTCTCTATCTAAAACCCCCCTTCGCATCCCCACAATCCCACAATCCCACGCCTCACACCCTCCCCTCCTTGACCTTCTCCAGCAGCTCGCTCGGCGGGTCCTGGCGGTACCCCTTAGGATTATTGCTGACCCAGCGCCAGAGATCCTCGCACGCCTGCTCCATCGTGAGCTCCGTCTTCCACTGCAGCTCGGCGTTGGCACGGGTTGGGTTGGCGGTGAGGTCGAGCACGTCGCCCTGGCGGCGCGGCACCACCTCGTACTTGAGGTCGCGGCCAGCGACCGCGCTGAAGGCCTTGATCATCTCGAAGACGGTGCTGCCGCGGCCCGAGCCCAAGTTCCAGGCTTGCACGCCCGGCTGCTGCGCCCGGAGGTGGTTCAGCGCCACCAGGTGGCCGCGCGCTAGGTCCACTACGTGGATGTAGTCGCGGATGGCGGTGCCGTCGCGGGAGGGGTAGTCTGGTATTTGGTAAGAGAATTTGTTCATCAGTCAAGGATGTCAAAGGAAGCCTAGACAGGTGACCTAGGTAGGAATGTGGGTAGGCAGGTAGGTAGGTATTGAATGAAGGGGAAAACTCACCATCGCCAAAAACCAGCAACTTGTCCCGATCACCCGTAGCCACCTTGCCCAGAAGCGGCAGCAGATTGTACGGCACGCCCTGGGGGTCCTCGCCCATGATGCCGCTCGGATGCGCGCCACACGGGTTGAAATACCGCAGATTGGCGCCGTTCCACTGCTCGAACGGCTTCCCGGCCTTCTGGAGGGTCTGGCGCTGCGCCTTCACGTGGTCCTCGATCATGTTCTCCACCATGGCCTTGGTGCGCCCGTACGTGTTGGTCGGCCCGATGGGGCAGTGCTCCGGAATCGGGATCATGTTCTCGAAGCGCGTGGCGTCGCCATAGACGGTGGCCGAGGACGAGAAGACGATATTGGTGACGTTGTGCTTGGTCATGGAGCGCAGGAGGGCGATGGTGCCGCCGACATTGACGCGGTAGTACTCGAGGGGGATCTCAGCGGACTCGCCCACGGCCTTGAGGGCCGCGAAGTGGATGACGCTGTCGATGGAGGGGTGGGCGGCGAAGACTTGGTCCAGCGCGGCTTCGTCCGTGATGTCGGCGCGGTGGAAGGTCGGCCGCTTGCCGGAGATCAGCTCGATCCGGTCGAGTGCCGTTTCTGACGAGTTGTACAGGCTGTCGACGATGATTACTTCGTAGCCGTGTTGGAGCAGCGCGAGGGAGGTGAAGGACCCGATGTAGCCTGTTCCTCTAGGTTTGGGGAAGGGTTAGCGATGGGTTTTCTTTTTAGTAGTTCCCTTTGACGACGGGCTGGTCGCACCCTACTAAGAATCGCACCAAGATCCTGCGGGGCGCGGCCAGCCTGCGTTCAAGGGGATATAGTTTTGTCAAGTGGATAGCATAGGCGCTAGTTTAGGCTATGCAGTTGCGCCATTGCCATTATGTTATGCGCGAGACCCCGCAACTATACACTGCATACTGCAATCGCAATCGGAATCGCAATCGCAATCGCCATGGCGCCGGTCCAGTCGCCGCTCAACGCCGCCGCCGCTGCTACTGCATATGACTGACATGGCCTTACGAGGCGAGCGTACAACCTTCCCTATGCGGGGTCCAGCGGACTTGGATAAACTTACCCGGTGATTAACACAGTCCCAACCGTCATCTTTGCGATTCGTTTTGCTTCGCGCACAAGGGAAGTTGAAGATTGAAAGTAATGCTCGTCACTCGCGCAGGTGATGATTGTTCGCTGGGCGAAGAGAAATTCGACTGGCTGCGAACAAAGAAAGGCCTCAATTCCTTATATGATGTCTGACGTAGCAAATAGAAAGGCAGAGAGAGAGAGAGAGCAGGACCTTGTAAGATTTCAGGGTTGCGACCGCCGCGGTTGTCACATTCACACCAAGACCGGCATCAGGGGCATTGGGGAGCTCCAGATGGCAAACCCCCCCGGTGGTGGTAGTGGCGGGGTCAACCTGGTCTGTCGCATTGGCTTTGTGAAGGGCCATCCCATGCACGCAAGCAGGATGTTCCACCAACTTCTGCAGTAACCATACTTCTGGCATGTGCTCACCGCATCTACAGTACAGTGTGGCATTTCGGTCACCGCCCATGACGTGCGCTGATCCTCGAGTTGTTCAGATTAAGGGTTGCCAGTTGCATTTCTGGGTACTGAGATTATAGTGCGTGTGCATGGGCTCCACCTATGGTATCCTTGGGGGGGGGGCGGATAAGCCCTGCCAAGCGATCTCACCGGCAGATCGTGCGTTTGCTCAATTCGCCCAATCCTCCTCTGCATCGAATTTCCTGATAGGAAAGATGGAATAGATGTCGATCACGGTTAAAAAAAAATAATCATAGTCAAGACTACGGAATAATATTAAATAACTAGATGGGCAAGCTTCCATTCGATGATGCTCAGCCATAATGCTCACCCACCACCGGAGTCGGATGTGATCCGAAACATTTGCCAGAAACGTTGAGAAAAACCAACGTCCCTCACATTATTTATTTCGCCCTTCAACCCCAGGCCCCGCGATTACTGCCAGTCGGCTCTTTCCCTTCGCCCTTTGTTCGCAATGTCCCTTCGTCCAAGTCAGAATCCCCAACAAGTCTCTGGAATGGTCCTTTTATTCGACGGGATTTCAGTGCGTACCTCAGGAATCTGGCTATGGAGAACTCCTGGTCGACTCAAAATATCGCACTATGTTATGCCCAGCAACCCAAAAGAGCCAAGAGAACCTTCAAATGCTTGACTCCCAAGATTTCCGTTCTTGAACAGCAGCGATGGTTCTCTTCGTTGCGTTCCTCCCCCCTTTCTTTCTTTGTTCTCCTGCCCTATTTGTTCGTTTGCGGCCCCTTACGGTACCACCTCACTCACCTGAGCCCCTCGTGTTTCTTTGATTTGTTTCCTCCAATACTCAGATAGCTTGTGATCCCATCCTTTGACTTTCTCTAGTTTCTCTAAACTGGGGATACACGGGCTGCTCACCGGAAATCTATGTTGTTGCGAAACATGTGTCCTTCTCTCTATGAAACCTGAATGTCTACTTAAACTCTGTTCGCTCATCGCGCCATGATCACAGCCTTACTCGCGCAAAGACGCTCCCTCAACTCTCTCCGCAAGTCGAGGAATTCAGATACGAACGTGAAATTCGAGGCTATCGAGGCAGCTATCTATCTTGCGAGACACCAAAAACGTCAGCATAAGCAGCGAAGAAACAGAGCCATTGCTTCTACCACTGCGAGACGAAAAGAACTGAAAGACCGAATTTCAGCGCTGTCTGTCGGTATCACATCCGACTCCAACATGGAAATGCAACGCCGCCCAGAACCAGACTTCGCTCTGGCGGGCGTGGAGCCTCAGTATCGTCTGGAGCCTCTGCTCAACCCCCATGACAAGGACTTCATCTACGTCGAGAACTACTTTGAGAGGCTCCTCGACAACACTAACACAAACATCTCCGAGATCCTTGAAAAGCACTTTTCGGAGCGCGAGATCAGGATTCTCGACCCGCCGCACTTTGAGCTTGGCGTCGCCACCAAGATCCGCGAGCACAACACTGAGGTCTACCTGAAAAGCTTTGAGGCGGGCCGTTTCCGTAGGAAGACCGAATCGCTCGCTTGCAAGCTGACCATGCAGTACTTCGGTATGCCTGTCAGCCCAATTGATTTTACCGGCAGAGACGCGAGGTCGCGAGTTGTTGCGATCCCAAGGCGCCGTAATACCGAGTATAAGCCATTGGTTGAGGAGGATGACGAGTTGAAGTCGGCCAATCAGTTTGATTGGCTTGACGAATACAATCCACTACGCGTCAACCGTGTTACCGGAGGTCAGGATCTGAAAAGCTTTCCTCGAGTCCTTTTGCCACAGGACCCGGCTCACAATGTTGCAGAACCCGAAAATTACCCCATGAATATCCGCGGTGGACAGGCGGAAGAATGGGACGAAGAAATAGCCGACGTCGAGGAAGACGGACAAGAACCAGGAACAGAAGGCGACAGTCTGTTTGGTCCAAACGTCACCGCGAACGACAAGGAGGAAGCTGGGGACAAACTGTACCCATATCGAATCTATGGACGTCAAGCCAATGCAAGATTCGGCCCTACCTACTTGAATTTCTTGGAAGCCGTTAGGCGTGTCCTAGCCTTGCCACTTGGCGCTGGCATCTCCCAGGATTTCTGTTTGGACCTTGTGGACGATGTGAAGGTTGTTCAAACCCTTAAGGCAACAATCGAGGTAGATCGTAAAAGTTCGCCCGCAAATGCGGATGTCATGAGTTTCGTCGCCGAAGCACATGCAAATGCGAGCAAAGCGAAAGTCTACCTCCGATATCCGGCCGAGCCAGAGCCCACGCGCGTGGAGCCAGGACCAGAGGAAGTTGTTCTCAGGTTCGTCGCCCCCAGCAGCCTCCCCTTCGCGGTATATACCGAAGCATACATGCGTTTCCCCGTACCGCATGGATACGATTTCATGGCAAAGACGGTCATGCCCGAGTGGATCCGCACTATGGGCGTCTTATTCCCAGGCCCAGTGCATGGTCACATCGAAGTTATTGAGCCAGGAGAAAACCAGCCGTTCGTAAGAGCTCTCACCTACCAGGATGCTCCAGTTCACCTCATCGAAATGGCCACTCGAAAGGTGGAACGCAAAGAAGTCGTCCGCTACAACGTTGCCCTGACTGCCCTGGCAAAAGACGTCTTGCCAGTTTTCATGCCCGGGCGGGCGGTAAACACCGCTGCTAAGCTCACCAGGAGGAAACTCGAGAATGTTGACCACGTTGTGACGGCCATCAAGCTTGCCTCCATTGACCTTGAGATGAAAAAGAGAATCATGGGCTACGAGGTCTGGTTGGGGTCCCAGAATTTCCAGAACTCTGGGACCCCGTTCTTCATCCGCATGGATGGAAAAGGAGCGCCGGCTGGCAAGTCCAAGTCCTTGTGGTCCGACCATGTCACATCCTATAAGAACAGGGAATCGTTCCAATCTACATGGAACACAGGATTTTGCATTGTCGCGCGGCCCCTGTTCGAAGAAGTGACTATTTCTATCAGTGCGCCAGATTTTGGATTGGAGACTGAGATCTCGATGGTCCGGCTCGATTCCTATGTTTCCGCGAAGGAGCCCGGAACAAGCCTGGCAATTTTGCAATCGTTTCTCTGCACAGCGGCGCCATTCTTCGCCGAGACGCCAACGAGCGATTACTTAGACTTCCAGAGCGATTTCCAGGAGGCTCCTGGCGGCTTTTTCCACCATGCCATCACCGCCCAGACAGGGGTATCTGACTGGGAATATATCAAGCGACGATGCACTACCGATCGGATCAGGGTTCAGATTGTCGCAAACCCTACGAGATTTTTGAATTTTATCAACATGACGAAGGCCTCCATCGTCGAGTGCTTCTGGGGTCCGCGCTACGATTTCCATCCACAAGGCCAGGAGCGCGCTATTGTGCAGGCTCCCGACTTCGGGACACTTGAGCGGGACCCGTTCAAGCGGTTAACGGCTGGCGCCAGTCACTATTACAGTGGGCAGATGTCTGACCCCGCACTGAATATTTCCTATACAACCATGACCAACGGGAACCCTTTCTCGGCCGGGAACAACGAAGTGTCTCATGCGACGATGAGATTCCAAGCAGCCTACGACACCCCCAGCCTGTTTGCCAATCCGCTCAAGCCCGTAGTCCCCATTCACCGCCCGCCAATCGAGACCATGATCAGCTCTGGGCCCAGGGTGCCCTCCGTAAGCATTGGTCTTCGCACGCCCACCGAAGTGGCGCGCTTGGAGCGCGAACTGCACAACCTTCGGGCTGAGATCTTGAACAAGCGCCGCGATTGCCCGTACCAGGAGTGCGAGCAGTTCTTCGCCTACGGGGATGGCAAGGGGTTTGCGGATCACCTCAGGAACGACCACCTACTGATCCAGTGCTTCATGTGTCCTCGCTCATCGAACGAGCGGTTCACGTTCCATGATGACATTTCCATGAGGGACCATTTCAACGAGTACCACCACGCGGCAGTCCAAAAACTTGTCCAGGCTGCCGGCAGACGACGGGCGCAGAAGGGCCAGGCAGCGGATCCTGAAGTTCAGCAGTCAGTAGAAGTCCCGGCTGCCAAGACACCGGCCAAGGCATCGGGCGGCCGGGCAAGTCGGCGAACCACGCCCACGCCGGCCAAGCAAGCAGAAAAGGACAACACGCTGCAGGCCAGCAGAGTCCGACAAACCCCAGGCTCGACCGGCCTTAAACCGCCACGCCGGACTAACCAGCCATTATCGCCAATCGCCGATTCTGAATACAACCCTGGCGACTCGGAGGGAAGCGCGAGCGATGTCCGCGGGCCAGACGGCGTACTGAAACGCAAATCGGGGCATCGCTCCTCTGACCCGCTGTATCGCGATGGAGTTAATGACGGCCAATCTGATGGCGAGCACTCGCCCGTCAAGGAAGCCCACGATGAATACGACCTGGCCATTGACCTCGACACCGCGGACTCACAAAAGCCCAAGCGCCGCAGACTTAACAACCCCGCCACCAGAACAGTAGCACCAGGTTCCACGCTGCGCGTTCCTCCAACCCCGGACGCAACAGTGGCCGGCAGCCGCAACCCGTCCATCTCCATTCAGAACGCAGACGGCCAGCAAACCCAGGAGCAGGACAAAGACAAAGACCCGTCCTGGCCTTTTCCGAACCCTGGCAAACTCCGTGCCCTGCCGACCCCGAGGCCGGACTTGGACGCCGACGTCGAAGCTGGCAGGGGCGAACTGGTGATCCCGCTCCCCGTGGTCAAGAGCCCCAAAAAGGTCAAACCGAGTCCGTCTAAGCTCCCTGCTGCTATCTCCCCCCGCAAATCCCCTGCGATCCCGGACAATTCGGCGCTTTCCCTGATGCCGCCTCCGCCGGTGGCAGTGGCGGTGGCTCCGACTTCGGCTCCGACGTCGCCGGGGAAAACAGCGCTGAGGATGCCTAGCACGCCGACGCCGACGTCGGCGACTGCGACTTCGGCCAAGACCAAGAGCGCTCGGTCGACTTTGGCTTCTGCGGCGCCGAAGAGGACGACGAGGGCTGCGAGTGCGAGTAGCAAGCAGGATACGGGGGATGAGGCTGCAGAGGATGCGGTGAAGGAGAAGTCGCCGAAGAAGGGGAAGGGGAAGAAGAAGGATACTAGTGCTGCGTCATCTTAACATGACTCAAGAAAGGTAGTGAGTTTGGCTAGATTAAAGAAGCTCGCCGGGCGGTGGAAGTTTGGTGCGAGGCTTCGCCTGAGACGGGGTGCGCGGGGTGTTAGGTCTCTTTTTATTGGTTCGTTTCCTTTTCTTTGCCGGGTATTTTCGTTCGTTCGATGGCTTTTTGTGTTTTTTTTTCTTGTTTTGTTTCATTGGAGGGCATGGAGAAAGGATAATGTCTGGGCATTGGATCATCGTGTTGATGATTACAACCGGAAGCTTGCTTGCACTTGCGCCGTCTCTAAGGTTTAGATTACTTTCCCTTCTGCTATTTCCTTTTGTCCTGATGTGAAAGCCTAGGTTCTTATGTAGCTGATCTCCTAAATACCCATCACGGCTATCAATTTGATTATCAATCGTTCAAACCGATGCCTGGCTCACGAAACAGGGGAAGCGGATTCATGATGGTTTCGCCGGTGCTCGCTCCTTCACCATTAAAATGAACGAAAGTATCCGCCTTTCCTAGAAACCAGCAAAACAATTCCACAAGGAAACCCCGTGATATGTATCTGGGTACCAAAGACGCATTCGCGCGTACCGACCCATTATTGGGTTGTTACCACCCACCCTCCCAATCTGCTGGACATGTGGGGCCGCTTCTTCTCACCTATGGGGTAATTCGGGCGAACGGGTCCCGGAATCCCCATTCCACTGCCGGCCGTGGATATTCTGCCGAGCCCCCCTCACGTTGCCGGTTCGGCGGAAATGCACAGTGGTTTGATATAACTACTTAGCAGGTTTCCTCTGCTCCAAGCTTTAAATGATTATGCTATCATTGTAACTTGATTGTTCTCGAGACGTTATATTTTTGGGTGTCCTGATTGATGAGCACGTCCGTTTGAAATCGCACTTGAACTCAAATCATAGCTCCTTAGTTACCAGTATGTATAGTGGCCCTAAGAGGCTAGAGGGATTAGATCAGATCAACATGACCACAGATTCTTGCTCCTTGCTAGATGTGCTCAGTTCGCGCTCGAAAGTAGCTTGCGATACACTGAGCGATGAGAGTGAGTTGGATTATCATTCCATGGTAGCATCCTTTTATTTAAAACAACAAAAAGACGATGAGATGCTACTTACTGTGTGCGGGCTACTCAGCGTTAACAATCCATCGCCCACAGCTGCCAAGAAACTTACCTCTCAAGCCTTTGTCGACTGCACCTCAAACCAGGTCCGTTTATCCCTTGCCGCTTTAAGACTTGAGAAAAAGAAAATCCGAAGCCTCACCACAACTCCAGGCTATCGCACACTACGAATTGACCCGCGAGGATCCAGTTACAGGCAAGCCTGTCCACGCGCAACTGATCCAAGATGCCGTGGCCTACGCTCACGTGCAAGCGCAAAACATCGGCGACGATGAAGCAGCCGAAGTTGCCGTCGAGGCCATGCAAGTCAAGCTGGCGCTGCGTATCGTGCCATATATCAAGGGGTTCTCGCATATCCAGACGAACCCCAAATTGTCATATGACAAGGATGGAACGATCCAGTGCGCGAGGCGTGAGTTAAACTGTCCCACTCCTTTTTCGACCTCCGTCGTGGAAGTTGTTGTCGTAATCATGCTTTGATATGGTATGATCATCGTGGAGAAGGATGCTGAGAACGAACGACTCTGTTCAATGAATGGTACAGGAATCGTACAGATCTTCAAGGATTTGGACCCTAGCTACGATGCCAGGAGGGTCTGCATCAAGATCCCCGCTACATGGGAGGGACTGCAAGCTTGCCGGGTTTTGGAAGTAGAGGGCATATCGACGTTGGCAACGACTCTGTTCTGTGTAAGTGGCATTGCCATCAATGCATCGCGTTCCATCTGTCTGCAGGGATCGTAGGAGTGGAAGGGTTTCCGGCATTCGGCAGTGCCCCCTCGCCCTCTTTCCATATTACTGACGACCACAAAGATGGAGCAAGCCGTGCTTGCCGACCATGTGGGATGCACATACATCGCCCCGTATGTCAACGAACTGCGTGTCCACTTTGATCCAGGGTGAGCACTAGAACTACGAACTAGACCATGAAACTCCACGTACTCACTCACCCACTAAAAATACATTTTAATAGCTACATGGACGAAAATAAAGCTTTAGCCTTCTGCGGTCAAGTACAGCGCCACTTCAACCAAATCAAGAGCAAGACACAAGTGCTTCCCGCAAGTTTCACATCAATCGACGAGCTCATGAAGCTCGCAGGCGCGCACCACATCACCGTATCGCCAACCTTGCTGGCGGAGCTCTCCGCCACGCCTTCGGAACAATGGCAGGGGGAGACCGGAACCGTCTTCACGGAGAACGAGGCGCCAACCGAGGCAAAGGAACTGGCGCTGTACAAGGCGATTATAGAGGACGAGGCCAAGTGGCGGATGGCGTTCACGCGGAGCAGCGAGGGGAAAATGGAGGGGAAGCTAACGCAAGCCATCAACATATTCTGTGAGAAGCAGGATAGGCTGGAGGAAATGGCGTGGAAAGTTATCAGCACCTATGACAGTGATTGATTGGTTGGACGCTATTTTTCAGTAGATACAGCTGATGTGGTAACTTAGAATAGGAAGGCTGCATCGTTTCCATGCCTATCGCAGCGTAGAAGGGGCCATCAACGATGATTGAGACAAAGGAGGAGGATGATGCTGATGATCATGTATGTCGTAATGTTGGTGCTGCCGTTGTATGTAGTCATAGGGAGGAGGATGCGGCTGGTATTTTACATAGTCCTGATTCAAAGGAGGTGAAAGGGGCTGCTGCTGCTGCTGCTGCTGGTCTACAAAATCCTGATTCAAGAGGGCATGGAGAGTTTCATGTCCGACCTCTTCACCCGGATTAGACCCTATCTGTTGGAATCGTGGTGGCAGCGGTGATTGAACCATAATGGAATCGCGGTATTCAGAGTCCAAGCCGGGAATGGGAGTAGAACCTTACACTCGAGGCCAGATCGAATCCAACGACAGGCCTTGACATGACAGTTTCAAACTCGACCGCTATGGCAAGCCGAGGTCGAGGTGGAATCGCCATCGCCAGTAATCACGACCGCGTTGATAGTTTCAACTGACTGATACCATAAGAGTTAACGTACGGCATCGCACTGTATCTGCAAATACCTGCCTCGTACGGATGGTACTCTATTCTAAACTTACGTTTGCCAAGGGAAAGCACGGGTTCCAAATAGTTCTGGTTGGCTATTATTTGCCAGCGAACAAGGGATCTATGGATGGACTTAGTGTTAGCAGGATCGACGCTTCACTTCGTCTAAGCTCACGATTCCCCCGTATTTGGTAGGAATTAACCCGCTTGAAGTCAAGTCAGCAAGTACCTTCACAACGTGTCTATCTACACTGTTGTCCCACACTTGGGGGATAGGGAGATTATGAAACAGTGCTCATCAGGTCTAAAACTGACCATTAGCTTTTACCTGTCCCTCGAGGAAGAGCAGGGCATTTCAATAGCCACGGTTTTATTGCATGGGCGTTTTTCTTCGCCGAGGAACGAAAGGTATTGCAGGCCAGAGTCAACTCCAAACCAGGCAAGGACTGATTTTGTGTAGCTTGGTCAGATGTACTCAGTTCAGGCCAACAATTTGGAGCATTTGCAAGATAATACAATACTGAAATTAAGCATGTAGCCTTTTGCTAGACCTCTATGATACATCTACAGTTTCCACTTTCTCGCTTCTATGTACTCTCAATGAATCCGCCCTTTCCAACAAGCCCGGCAGCGACCTGCTCAAAATCTCAATACCAAGGCAACCAATACTGACTGGTGAACTCCCACATCGGAGGCGGTTGCTGTTGATTTGACCAAACTGAACCTCCTTCACACTAGAATCGCTAACGGCAGGATACTTTCCGGAACGGCCCGTCTCGATTTCCGCATTACCAACAGGAGACAAATTGTCGACCTTTCTCTCCAGTGCTTTTTCCAATACCGGTGGATTGGCATGTTCATTGCGAAAGGAGGATCCAGGCCCAGGCTCATTCCTCCTCAGATTCAGGCTCGGATCCGGGCTCGGATTCAGGCTGGGATTCGGGCTCGGGTTGAGGCCCGTGAGACTCATCTGCGTGCTCGGAAGTGTCCTTATAGACAAATTGCCACGATACCCCAAGATAAGTACCAGAATGAGTCGGCCAAATCGAGATCGAATCGAGCTGTAGACTCTCCCTATCCTCTTTAGTCGACGACCATTCCTCTACCGTCGGACGAACTTCGAGAAATGATCATAAGATTCTTTTCTGTACAACTTCTCGAAGGCCTTCTGGGAGCGATCGATGTTTTCTACTGGTTTCAAACCTCTCGAAATCGTTGTCTCGTCCTTAGCAGAGCCCAGCACTTCATTTAAATGGTCATTGATAATTTTTTCGACTCTTTTCAGCTGATATTGCGGGAATCCTGGCCATCCCGTATCGGTTTGGAAGAAAGGGTCAACGAGCTTCGGCAGGGGTGGAGGAATGCCGTTGCTAGTGTGCGCTCTCAGATAATTTTCCAATACCAACTCTGGTGAGCTATTCATATGCATGATCAGGTTTGGGTACTTTTTGCTTTCCCAATAGTGCGGCAGTGGAGCCATCCGGAATGCATATATACAATCCTTGGACGATTGTTCGTCATTGGCAAATAGATCCTCTACCGCGTAAACGAAATTGTGCGCGTTCTCAATTTTCATTAGCTTTGGAGGCGGGATTTCCGGCTTACATATCTCTGCCAAGACTTCATCAGGTTTTAGGCGATTTGGTGCAGGATGTTCCACAGCGTGAACGAGTGTAGAAAGCGACATGAGAAGGACAGTGATACTCCAAGGACGGATAGCGAAAAGAGGCATTGCGGCGATTGGACAACGACTAAACGAATTTCAAGTGAAGGATTGGAGGCGACCGTCTTGTCCTTGCCTTGTTTGGCACTCGAAAGAATCCTCAACTCTGCGTCTTTGTGTTCTGCGCCTGTCGCTCTGCCGATATACTTGTAAAAAATGTTACACATTGATGCTCTGGTATCCGCCCAAACAATGAGACAGGGTAGCATGTTGAGATGGCGCTAGAACATGAATCATTCATGAACAGACGAAGCAAAGGCTCGAATGTCTATTAAAAGCGCTAGGTGCCATGGGTTGGAGGGGTAGGATGTGAGAAAATTCCTCCACAGCAAGAGAGGCAGAGGGCTGCTTATTTATGCTGGCCCACCCACTTTGGCTGGCCTTCTTAATAGTCGAGGCACCTTCGTCCTTCCTAAAACTTGTGGGAAATCCACCACTCGTGCCGAAGGATTCGTAACCTGAAGGGACACGGCTGAAACGTGGGCAATCATTCGAAATGACCGGCACAACAGCAATGTGTGGTGGATGGAATGTGCCACCAATGTATTTGGTAGGGAATATGGTATTTTGGAGGTCGTGCGGGCCATACACGACGTAATGCCTGATTAACGTTTGTTGAGGGACCGGACCCACTCTCATCACGTTTGGGTCTTGGGATGGGCTCTGTATCTCTGCATCTCTCCCTCTCTCTTCTTTTAGCATGGCCATCAATACTACCGAGTACCAAGGCCACCTGGCCTCCGCCGGATGGGGAACGGTACATAGCGAAGCGATGGAACGTGCACTGGCAAGAATAACGCGATGTATTTCATCCTACAGCTCGGAGCAGGGCATCTCCTTGTGATCTAGATAGCACACATGCGTGTGAGAGCGATAGTATTGAATACATAATTATTGAGCGTTTTCTCATAGTTAACTGAAGATCTACTTCGTAATTAAGTCTGGAATGCGGGCTACTGTGCAATTCACGCAAATCTGCAATAAAAAGCAAACCTCCAACGTTAGCCTTGCCGTAACAAAAGTGGGGCTTTTGGGATCCGCAGCATTGCCGATTGCGGTCGCGCGCCTGTCGTTGACTTATTTGGGCTTACGGGTGTCACTCACGAGCCTCACTTGTGCCTTTATGATAGCGATAAAGAGCACTCTCCGGCAAGGTCACCCCGCACAAAAGCCCCGGTAATTTAGGGCACGCTTATGCGAATGATCGTTAGCCAGAAAAGTGTGTCAATTGGTAGAAGCAGATAAAGGCCAATTCGGCCGAATCTGCAATAAAAGGCTCGCTCGCACCCTTGCGAGCTTGTGGCGCGTGTGGCTGCCTGCAGCCTATATTTGGGGGTCAAGCCACCAGAGCCACACGCTGTCACAAACTGTTACTGTATATTTGAGCAGTCCCACGATGCTTCCAGTCCAATGTGGCCTTGCCCCACGCTCCGAAGTCCTCCCACTGTCGCCACACTGTCACACCTCTTAAAGAGTAGACAAACATTAACTAATGTTAGAATTCGATTGAATTACTGCCAGATCGTACACTTGGATATTCCCAATCGGAGTGGTCGTCCAACAGTTCTTCAGCCTTGAAATCGGGCATTTTGGTGAGAAAAGGCCACATGCGGCTTAATTTTAACCTCTGACTTTTATTTACTGTATGTTCAAATGGGGTTAACGACAGGCGCATGACCGGCTTCGCCCTGTATATAGTATTGGTAGAGGGGCCAAATGAGCAAACAGACGGCGACGGGCAGCCTGGCTGCCAGGCTGGATGCTATGTAAATATCCTTTTCGGATCAAGGCATGTTACGCAATGCCGCGATCGTTCACTTCAGCAAAGCCTGTAGTCGAGGCATTACCGAATTCTAGCGTTGCTTGGCCCGCAGACTCTGGGTGACCGGAGGTATGTATGAATACTTCCACACTACTGTGTATGTCCATGTTTGCAGACCTACACAGTACTTAAAAAGCCGACTTTCTCGAGTCTCAATGCAACCATACGATATCTTCGTACAATACCTCCTGCATACGTAGCGCAGCTGTGCACCAATAGCACTTTTACGGTCAGACCAATATTATGTGCGGAGCAATAGCTTCTTGAGAGAACAACAGATTCACGATGGCGCAAAGGATTCTTGGCGGAACAATGAATTACTAAGTTGCGCTGCTGCTTCATCTGTTGGGGCGGACGTGTTCTATTCACCATTGCCCCAGTCGTAAAAGTGCTTTTGGTGCCCAGCTATACGGTAGACAGACGTTTGGAGCTACGAACATATCATAAGTTATGTCAGGCAAAAGTGAAAGTCCTGCGTAAGGTATTGCCTGCCATAAACAGACAGCAGACAGCATAACATGGTTGAGACAGACTAATCACTGTATTGTGCAGAACCTACACTACAGTCCGGTAGGTGGGTGGACCACAACGTGGAGCTCTGCGTTGCCGGTATTGTACACAGCACTGTGCATATGCACTACGCAGCAGTAACACCTCCGCATGTGAAGGAGTATCTGAATGGTAATGGTGAGTGCGGCTTCCATGTCATCACACAAAGCTTTCTTCCCGTGCTTGCTCCCACGCTGTTGAGATGGTATCAGTTTTCAGGGCCTTGCGCCGTCAGCCTGGGGGGTGATGGGGAGGCGCCGGTTTGGACAACCAGTCAGACTAGATAACCGTCAAGATCGAAGGGAGTATCGGTACTGGTTCTACGATCTGAAGAAGGGAATCTAAACCGCGAGGAGTTAGAAAATTCAGGGAGGTCCTTCTGAGATGCACTCAGCTTCAAGTAAGCTGCAATAAAAAAACAAGAGGGAAGGGTGGTGATTACCAGTGACAGCTCTCGTGTGCCTGGTTTACCATGATATGATATGCAGGTCCAGAGGTACCGGTATTGCCTTTTTTTTTTTTTTTTTTTTTTAATCAAGTTTATTTGGTCCGTATGCAGCTATCAGCTATGACAGACCCTTTCGCCGACGAGGTAC
>JAOYMO020066597.1:0-10528 GCA_025802455.2 Iodosphaeria phyllophila
GGAGATCTAAGCTGCATTCCCGTTTACAAGGGGGCTGACTATCCTCTTCTCAACACCCCTAAACTGATGTCGGCATATCAAGCCTTGCAAGGTCCTTTAGTCTGGGTAAGTCATCGTTTTGAACATATTCATCAGGCCGAAATGTGTGTTGCTCATAATTCTCAGCAAGGCGTTTTCAAGCCAGAAAATCTCACAGCAGAAGCATTAGGATTCGACACAACGGGGGGGAATCCGAACAGAATTTCACGTGCCGCGTTCGTCGAGGGCTTTCCAAATAACACGCTGGCCGGTAATTACTCGGCGGCCTGGATGATTGAACAGGTTCACAAATACCCCGGCGAGGTGACCATCTATTCCGGGGGATCACTGACAAATATTGCTCTGGCTGTTAGACTGGGTAAGAGGAAGAGAAACTCAGTTTGAAACTCTACTGACTAGTCGACAAAGATCCCGAATTCGCTTCACTCACAGCTGGGCTGTACATCATGGGCGGCTACGTTGATGTGAACCTTCTAACCACGAGCGGTGATTTGAAAGAAGCCGACATTAATACGGATGTAAGTGCTGATTAGTGCCCCGTTCAAGATAGTTGGATCGACTCTAAGTCAGCGTGGGATAGATCAACTTCAAAACAGATCCGGAAGCAGTGAAAATCGCTTTGACGGCCGATTTCCCGAACATCAGTGAGTTGCCCTGCTGAACTAATTTCACAGACATTTAAGTTCATGGCTAAATTGTACAAGCCCTTGTGTCGAACGCAGCCAATGCTCACTTTGTAGACGAAGATTGGTTAGCGGAGACTTACAAAGCTGCGCCAAATCGTTACACAAAGCTGGCACTGGACACGATCGAAACTGACTTACCATTGTGGGATGAAATCGCGATGGTGGCCGCCATTGATTCAACTGCGGTCCTCAACTCTACAAAATGTTCGTTGCTGAATCCAAGGCCTCACGGTTGAATCAAAGCTAATTCTTGACCACAGTCTATGCCAACGTGGAAACGTCTTTTTACAGTCCATTCTACGGGAACGTGTATGCCTACCAAAGATCTTTGATCCCCCCCGCGCAGGATCTCCGGGAGGTAAATTTCATATACGCAACAAATGGCACGGCGGTGAAATCATCGTTGAGAAGGGCTTTGCAATACCCCAAGAAATGTAATTGATCTCGTGATAAGCAGGGAGGACAGTATCTTGTAGGTTTAAGCATTTGGATAGGATAATTTTCGCCTGGGACAAGTTTAACGTCCTTTCAACCGATTGACCTGAAACCAGAAGAGTTGAATTCTCTAATGCCAGGGCAAACTAATAGCGAGGGTATAACAAGTATCAATCAGGACTATGAAATAGTAAAAGATCGAAAAGATATGTAGAGAAACATTAATGTCACAAGTACTGATGAGCTATGCAATTGACAATATGGAAGGCTTGATGAGCACTATCACTATCTTGAGAACTTCGGAAATTGCCGTGAGTACGGACGACACGAAGCCGATCTTCATGGTCGTTCCTCCTGGTCCAAGTAGACTGGGAGCATGTACAAGACTTTTTCGAAGTACCCAAAAGGGGAATTAAGAAAGGGAACTTAACCTAACCCAGAACGGCAAATTACACCTAGACTATCTCCACCATGTTGCATGGATAGGACTCATCTTAAGTACCAGTCGTTGTACAGAAGTGTGATCTGCGCTTTTAAATCGAACCTCTCAAATTTATGTAGCCCTAAACCCAGAGAACTTGTAGGACACGCATCAGTATTTATGCTACGTCAACCCAATCCATTTTATGTATGCTCCTATTCATCCACTACAACTACCTCTTCACAACTCATGATTGGAACAGGGCTCTCTTCGCAGTCTAGATAGCATATATTGGACCCGGCGCAATCTTGTAATGCCACCTGCTTTGCCAATGTGACAGTCGGTAGTGCTCTGAGCTGAACAGATAAATTCTATATGGAGCAGCATAATCCATAGCACGGCTGATCGACCTCGGCAACGAAAGCTTGACTCACATGCCGTGGCATTGTCCGCCAAGACTAGTGAAAGACTGCGTAGCTAAGACAAGTTCTGTTTCTTTGATGAAAAGCCCCAACTTACTCTATCCCAGTTGCCTAGCTCACTACCCTATGTGAGGATATCTTGAGGGAGGTAACTTGTGCTGCCGCTTATAGTACGATATGCTGGGGAATAATCGAGCTCCAGAACAACCAAATAGGAAAGGGCGATTGGAACACGCTTCAGCGATGTCATTCGATGGTGAATTCAGATGCTGCATACTCGTCACTAGCCTTCGGTGATTCATGATGTTCATTGTGTAACTACGTGTGTTATTAAATATCGTATTTGTCCATTTATAAATCTTGGCACTGATATTTTCATGGCTAATGACGAAGGAATTCAGCATTCTACACAAAATACCAGTTGTGAATATACAAGATTGCTGTATCTTGTAAACCCATCCAGCTAGCATTGTAGAGGCAACTATAGTAGGATGATAAGTTACGGCAAAGATGTATAGAACAGACAGCAAGTCATTCACGTCACCGGCCAAGTTTGGGCTATCTAGAGATTGGTGTTTTGGTCAAATTTTATGGAGCTGCTTACATAATTGTCTGTTCCGATGGTTGAACCAGGCTGTTCGGGAGACCAAAGTGGAGGTTGTGTAACATCTTCCGATATCTCGAAATTCGATGGGTTTAGAATATCTGTATCGGTGGGTGATATCGCTGCTTATCATACTAATGATTGAGCATTTCCGGACAGATTATAGCTTGTATACTTATCAAGAATGGAATGCCTATGGAAGGTGATTTGTGATACTAAATATCTGTTACCTCCGATGGGATATCTTATCATGACTCTTGGCCTAAATGCAGTATTTTCGTCTTCGTTTCAGAACTACTGACGTATTATCACTGTGGAGGCGGTGGCAGGCACTGGATTGGAGTGTTCGCATTGAAGCGCCGGGCATTCTGTGACTGCCATGATCTGCGGCGCCAATGTTGCTAAGAGTACGACAGCACGCCACATGCAAAAGCTATTGTCCATGGAAACGATTTCGCACCTGGGCGCTTCACTTCTGAAGACACGCGTAGACTGAACAAGAACAAAGTTTGGAATGTGGAATTATACTCGAAAGATGACTTGCAGTTGGGGGACTCTGCATAGTGTCTAACGTGCAACGATGTGGTGTGCTTCAAAAAGATACAGTACTTAGGGACACACCAACGAGAACAGACGAGGAGATAGCTCTACCAAAATGTAGCTGAAGAGCGCTGTCCCTGTTACTAGTGTGCTTCACAAGAAGTTTACGCTTGGCTGTTGGCGCTGACGAACAGAACAGCCGCATCCACAAAACTCCGGGGAAAGAGAGGTGTTGGCGGAAGTTAGAGGTTCCCGGGATTGCCTTCATCCAGATGGAAGTGGAGGTGGGTGTAGAAGAGGGACTAAGGGCGAGCCGCATCAAGTGAATCGGTGGCGTGAGCTCGCGCACCCGGATTACAACTTGAAACTAAACCGCGTTTGAATATCGGTGGTCAGTGGATTGATGTCCCGAGAACGGTGTTTCAGTTTCGGAAACAATGAATCATTATCTGGGTTATGTGGTTGGGTGAGTCCCTATCAATGTCGTAGAAAAAAACATCAAGGTTAAATAATGTTGAAATGTACTTGCAAGATGTACAGCTGGAGATGACGATTGAGCGTGAGGTGGAGATGTGTGCTTTGACCCGGTGATTGCCATGGTGTTTCTAAAGATCGAGACTTTAAGAACAGCCAAATAGGCCAGCCTAAGATCCTATCATGGAAATTCGAGTCAACTTCCCCAGTCTTAAAGTCTTGACAGAAAGGGGATATCCAATCTAGCATGCTATGTTGTTCTTTGCATTGCGTCCAGCTCGATCCCAACACGTCATGTTATTTTTTTCATACCGCTAGCATCATATGTAGAGAGGTGCTTTGAGCATCCGATCGTACTTGCGGTAGTAAAAGTACCATCGGCAGTTACCCAGAGATCAAATTTGTTGGCAGACAGAAGGACGGAGCAGGAGAGATGAGTCGCGTGATTGTTTGTCCTGGCTGCATTTGTCAGAAGAAGCCAGATTTGGAAGAAGCTACGTGCAATATTGGAAGACTGGGCCGATTGCCGGGCCTGCTAAAGCAAGCTTTATCTCTTGTCCTGGTTCCTGACGGCTGTCGAACCACGACTCCAACACCGCACTCCTTGTATGTCTCGATCGTTCAGTGCCACTTTTGCGCACTCGGATTCCGGGCACGCAGATCAGAGGATAACTATCTATCAGACCCAAATCGCCTGAATCCGGAATGATATTCAAATGTCTATTGTCACTACCTCCTATCTCATAGCTAGCGGAAATTATATAAGCACATTACCTAAGCCTTCGGATCACAGTGATCTCGAAAGTACAGCCTGACCTGAAACGACGGGAGTGCACCGGTGCTCTGACACCGTACTATCTAGCAAGTGTGGGGTTTGGCGGTTCGTCCCGGTGGATCGGACATGGCCGTAACGTTTCCCCTTCCTTCCGTTGAGATACTGTAATGCGGCGCGGGCAACTGACAAAAGGCCTCGAATCTACTGTACTGTGTAGGCTGATCCTGTACCTACAATGCCGTACTGTAGAGTAACCCATCAGACCGGGGGGGGTGCACACCACAGAATAGTGCGCTTCCCCATGCGGCGGGATACCAAGCTCTAGTGTTGCTCTGTTTGCATACTTGCGGAAGACGGAGATAGGAAGCAAATTCTCCTCTCGCATTTGAGTGCTTGACTCCTGGGCTAGCAGGCTGCATGGTTATCAGTGCATCAGGCTCCGGGGATTAGAAGGCGTTCTCGAGCTGGGATTTCCATTTCACGACGCACAGCCAACATCAGGGGAGCAGAGGAGGTGGCGTTGGATGCAGGATGGTGCTGCAGACAGAAATTGGACTGTGGGGATTTTGCTGCATGCAGACTCATTGGCATCCGTCGCCGATCACAACTGCAATGTTGCAGCTTCGAAGGGTTGGGAAAGGAACGAAATCTTGTGTTACCATAACTTTAGACATTCACTACTTGGAGCTACCTTTGACTCTCCGAAAGTTTGTCAAGAGACTATGGTGCTTGAAGATGTACTTTCTTAGACAGATTCTTGAAGAGACGGAGGTATTACCGGCAGCGACAGCATGCTATCTAGGACATCTGCAGGTTGGAGGATTCTCCATCTTCAAAATGCAGATCATCCGCCACCTATTTCAGTAACTGTACACGGCTTGAATGCGGCGTATTGGAAAAAGGCCCACAGACAATAGATAGATGTCTCGCGATCTCGTCTACTTGAAGTTCCCATGCACGAGGGATGTTGAAGCTGGACGTTGCGTGTGGTTGGGGGAGAGCGGGTTCGTGGCCTGCTGTGCCACATCGGCATTACGCCGTTGAACTAGGTTACATTGGCAACCCTTTGTCTGGATAAAATACCAGTGCCGGCATGCAGCTCCGTTTCAACTGGGATGTCAAAGTCTGGTCGATATCAGCAAATTCGAAAATGCAGGAAGGAATTCCAGCCCTGTTGCTATGAAGAATGTTCACCTTCTGCAACCGGCCACTGCTAGTCTTCAGCGGTAGCGGATTGCGTTGAAGATGCTGGGAGTGAACCCTTGCCCCCGGCCACAGACCCGCACGGTCACGCCAGCGGACGAGGCTAGAATCGTGCTCACCCTTGACTGTTGTTCCGGTCACTGTTCAAAGTTACGAGTGTGTACCATACGGTAAGGGTCTTTACTGTGTATCTGAGAGCAGAGGTAGGTAAAGCCTCTCCCTTCACCAGGGCATGTGAAAAGCTTCGAGGCATACGGTACACAGGTTGACTTAGGACGAGCTACAGTACTTTACAGAGCAGTAAGTGTTAACCTTAGTTTTTGTGAGTAGCACTCTGCAAGCCCAGTCAGGTGTGCCCAGGTTTGGCAATTCATGAGCGGTTGCAAGTCGCAGTGAAGGTTACCCCAAAATTCTAGAAACCTTGATTAGAAAAACACCCTAGATGGAGAAGGGAAACATGGGTAGATAGGTAGTTACTAGGTTATGCAAACCAACTGAATGAAGAAAGGAGGCAGTTTTCCTTGATATTGACAGTACGAGTAATACCCTCTTCTGCAGTATCTAGCCTGCTTTCAAAACCAGCCCAGTTTGGGTGCTTGAAGCTTTGAAATCTAAAAGGGTTAAAAAAAAGGAAGAAAAAGGGTCTGGAGAAGCCGTGCCTAGCACGCGAGAGCGGTAGCGTGGATTCTTCGGCCGCGTACGGCGTGGCGGCTTGTGGACTTTCAGGTTCCTGCCCCTGGCATTCCAAGTTCCTTTCCACCAACCGGCTCCAACACTCATTTCTCAAACACATACCGCACCTCACACACACACACACACACTAACCCATAGCTGCGTATTTCTGGATCGCATCTGCGTGCGGCGTTGCTTGGAGGGTAAGTGTGCGTGTGTGCATCGTACACAGTACTGCGTGTGTGGCAGTACCGCTTGTATGGTGGAGGGTGGTGTCATATGACAGCGAGAATACCGTACTGCCTGACCTACCTAATTCTAGACGCGAAGCAGCTGCGGCCGCGCCCTCCCCATGCATCGCTAATCAGTACGGCAGCGACAGCAGTAAGAGAGAGAGAAAGAGAGAGCGAGCGCTGTGCGTGAGTGAGTGAGCCAGCGAGCGAGAAAGGCGAGGCGAGTCGAGGAGTGGAGTGGAGTGGAGAGGGGAGTAGAGGAGAGAATGCCGCAACCACAGGCGGCCGCCACCATCCTCGGCGTCGGCGGTGTTACCACAAGCGGTGCAGACTATGGTCACACGCATCACCACCATCACTACCGACAGGCGTCACAACCGAAGGTGCGCTCGAGTCTTAGCAACAGCAGCAGCACGACAGACGGCGGCAACTTCATCGCCGAGCCCTCCGTAGCCGGGACCATAAAACCGGCGTCGCGCCCTTCAACTGCAGCACCAAGTACCGTGATAAGCACTGCGGCGGTAGAATCGCCGCGAAAATCGTCGTCGGGTGTGCCGGCACAAGGTCTCAGCATTGGTCAGGGCGTGGGCTTGGGCGCGGAAGACCGACACGGAGGGGAAACCAATAGCGGGCGTAACGGCAGCGAAGCTAGTGGCAGTAGTTGGACAGGTGCAGCGGCAGCAGCAGCAACTGTCAACAACCATTCGGGCAGTTCCGCTACTTTTGCGACTCCTGCCACACCTGCTTCAGTGGGCAATTGGACTGCGGGGACGGGACAACACTGGAGATCGAAATCTAACAACAATTTTCCATGGCAATCGCAAGTTGGAAATTTGGCGTCAGACTCTGCGGCGTTTTCGACAACCAACAGTAGCAGCAACAGCAGCTTGAGGGTAAACACTAATAGGTTTGACCCTGCAGCGCCGTCATCCGATCAGTCCGAAACCTTGCTGTCTCATCAATCTCGGGTTCAGCTTGTCAATGCTAGCGCAGGCTCTCAGACGCAGACGACCCAATTGCAGTTACCACACCAATCAGTACCGTCTACAACCTCAGTATCCTCTGCATCATCGCTGCCTCTGCACGCGCCGGCTCAACACAGCCTTAGCATTAGCCATAGACACAGTCGTAACCACAGCCACTCCGGGTCCAATTCCAGCTCCGGATACGGATCGGGGACGGGATCCGGGTCCAGCTCTGGGCCACCGGGAGGAGCACCCCCCAGAACGTCGTCACTCTTGCCGCCACCCCTGCGTCATCCGCTGGGAACCATCACGGCCGAGGCGAAAGCCAATTCTCGCGCCCTTGGACATAGCCACATACATGCACTTGCCGCCGTATCGTCCATTTTCCATTCCGGTCGTGATCGAGAACGAGAGCGCGATAGGGACAAGGACAGGGAACGGGAGAGAGAAAAAGAGAGAGAAAGAGAGAGAAGAAGAAAGAGAGAAAGCGATTCCGGGGCAGCCGCAGCACTGCTACTCGAACCAGCGTCATCATCCTCGTCACCGTCCTTCTTGGATCGCATTACGTCGCCAGCCCTTCGTCGCGCCAATTCGCACACGCACTCGCGCGCAAGTAGTTTCGGCGCGACCAGCGACGGCTTGCGGAACCTGAACCGGTGGTCCGCATCAACATCGTCGAGTCGCGCATCTCTTGTCAACCGAGGAATAACAGACGCAGGATCAGGATCGATCAACGCGGCACGACCAACCAATTTCTCCCGTCGCCTGAGTGTGGATTCTGTCGCCCTTCTTGCTTCCCAGTCGCCCTCCTCTTCATTTCCGCGTAAATCCAGCTCTGTTAGTAGTCGACGCCAGCTTTCTTTGTCTGGTAACAACAGCCACAGCCATAGTCACAGCCACAATAGCAGTAGCAGCAGCAATAGTAATAGTTCCTCTCGATCCTTTTCACGAGACAACAGCCTACGTGGGTCGCGCGGGTTTCCGACGGCACCGCTACCACCAGCATCGACACCATCCCACCTGCACCATCATCAGCACCCTCATCATCCTCATCCTCATCATCATCAACGTGATAGCAGCAACAGTGACGTGGGAATCGTACCTACACCCCGTCTCCCTCCTGGTGTAGGTCTGCCGTCACTGGAATTCAACGGGACTTCGTCAACTACGGCCTCGGCTGCGGCATCGCGCTCTCCTTCGGCGTTGGCCGTTCGCTCGCGCGGTGGTGACGAGTACGTGGGTTCCGGCCGTCGTGGCCACCACGCTCACAAAAGCTCGGACGTCAGCGACCGCTACTGGAATGAGCCAACGGCGCCATTGGCTTCGGGGAACGACGTCGTCGACATGGCAGATGCGCGGGGACACCATCGGAGCCGGTCTTCAGCTTCGGGGCGATCTATTAGCAACAGTTATATCAATAGCAAGGAACGGGAAAAGGAGAGAGATAAAGACAAGGACAAGGATAAGGACAGGAGTAAGCCGTCGCAGAAAGCCATGCTGTCCAAAGCCTTGACCAAGGCCAATATGGCCGTACAATTGGACAATGCCCAGAAGTATCAGAATGCGCGCGAGTCTTATCTGGAGGCGTGCGAGTTGTTACAACAGGTCCTGGTCAGGACGAATGGGGAGGAAGATCGAAAGAAGCTGGAGGCTATTGTGAGTTTCTTTCTCGTTCTTAATGTCCTCCACTGCTTGAATTTATCGTTTATTTCATGTTTTCGGAAAGTTCCAATTTTCCCCACTTGCCTTTTTCAATCTACTGGTTGGCACATCTAAATTACGAAGATGTTCTCGCGAGCAGCTAGCTGGCTTGTGCGCTGCTCGATGGGTTACACAACATAAAGGCTAAGCAAAGCCAAATGGTTGCGCAGAGTGAATATGATGATGTTCATTGGCCAAGCCGAATCAATAAAGCTCGTTTGTACTTACCATGGATTTCTATGGATAAATTATCGTTGTAGCGAGGAACGTACACCAGCCGTATCGAAGAACTCGACGAGATGTTGCCTTCGCGCCACAGCGTTTTCAACGGAAAACCATTACCATCTAGCCCTCGCCATGAAGAGCTTCGTGAGGCATCCAATCGTGTCGATGAGGACCTCATTGCGAACTCAAATGCGAGCGTGAACGATCAGACGGCCATGGGTATGCAAACGGCCATCGCCTCACGCTATCAGCGGGCCGTCTCTCCTGATCCTTTAACTTTACGAGCGGCCCCTGCCGCTGGAGTTACTAACACCTATACAGCGACGGCGAATGCATCTCGCGCGGTCCCTGCTTCCAACGCTAACCTGGGTGTTGATGGACCGGGACTAGCACTGCAGTCTGCCTTTTCCAAATCCCCAAGACGTCGTAACTTTGAAACCACTACCTTGAGTATACCACGCACAGAAGATACTCAGTTTGTTCCTGCGCCGCTCTCTCCCATGCGTTCGGGCTCTCCTCGCAGGGCCGACGACAGCCCGGACGACAAATGGCAGCGGGGCTTGCCATCCCACTCAGCCCAGACTCCCGTATCAGAAAACGAAGCAAGAGGAGAACAAAATCAAGATGTCAGCAATGGTGACAGCGGCTACACCCTGTCTGGAGGATATGGTGGCTACGGAGCAGCATTAACAGCTGCATCCTCCGTAGGCCCCACCCATGAGGGCATGACCTGGCTCGATCCTATCGATGAATCAGGAACTTCGGCTCCATCGTCAGTACACTCGAGAGATTCGTCGTTTGGGATGCGGAGGAAACACATACGTGCGGCCAGCGGCACCACCGAGGCTGAGTTTGATGCCGCGCTTGACGCCGCGGTTGAAGCCGCTTATGATGACGGGTATGAACCCATGGATGATGACGACGATGTTGTCAGCCAAGCTCGGCAACGCATTATGTCGGCTAGTGAGCGCTTACAAGACGCTGAACGTGAGGCTGCTATCCAACGCGCACATGATAAGGAACGTCAGCGGACCATATCCCATGCATCGTCGTTATCACTGTACGATAAGCTGGGCTTCTACAATGATTCGGATGACGATGACGAAGAAGAAGAGCGCATTTTGGATATGGCT
>JAOYMO020066769.1:0-10522 GCA_025802455.2 Iodosphaeria phyllophila
CAAGCCATCGCTGGGAATGAAACCTAAACAGCGACATTCAGTGCCATTTATGGAGGACTTATGCAGATGTGAGTGAAACAATATGGACACTTGGATATTGCTGAGACCCGGGGATGCGGACAGCAGTAGGTACACTCTCGTTCAACGATGGGACGGGGTGCAAGGGGGTGCAGAGTAGGCTTTTCAACAATTAGGAGGCTTAGTGGCCAACTAGGAACTCTCTTGATTATGTAGACAATAAGAATGATGAAGACAGCATATTTGCTGGTGTTGAAGGTCGAGATGTGACTATGGCAAACAGAACCCACGTACCGGTAATTACTAGCCTCCAAAAGTTGTCCGCCGGCAAGCAATCAACAAGTCCCGAATCTCACAGGACAAGATTGACAAATGCAGTCAAAAAGTCGAGTGGCCAATAGGATTGCTTTGCACAGGTGACGTACCAATACTTCAACCTGCATATGGAGAAAGTTGACTTGCAGGATGGCACCACAACGGCTTCACGAACACTGCACCGCAAGATCAGCAGATCTTGGGTCGAGTTGATCAGAAGACTTGTTGTTCTTCCCAAGTCCAGTGGACGAGCTAGTCACATTGTCCAATTGCGCTTGAAAAAGAGCCGTCAATATGAAAACGACTCTTCACACAACTACCCTCTCGCGGGGCATGATGCCTTGGCTCAACAAGCCTCGATCAACCAGACCCTTCTCCGTCCTCAACCGCCCACCACCCAACTACCCAGGCCACGTGCCCCTGACCAAACTCGAGCGCATCGCCCTGGCCATCGGCTCGGGCCTCCTCGCCCTGCGCGACCCGTACCGCAACGACCTCATCTCCGCCGCCGGCGAAACCACCGCCTCGCCCTACTTCATCACGCGCCTGCGGCAGGCCATGCTCTCGCACCCAACCGGCCGGCGCATCCTCCGCGAACGCCCCCGCATCACCTCGACCTCGCTCGACCTCCCGCGCCTGCGCGCCCTCCCGCCGCACACCCTCGGCGCCTGCTACGTCGGCTGGCTGGCCCGCGAGGGCGTCTCGCCCGACACGCGCATGGCGGTGCGCTACATCGACGAGGAGGAGGAGGCCTACGTGCTGCAGCGGTACCGCGAGTCGCACGATTTCTACCACACTCTGACGGGGCTGCCGACGGTGCGGGAGGGCGAGGTGGCGCTCAAGGCGTTCGAGTTCGCCAATACGCTACTACCTATGACGGGGCTGGCGCTGCTCTCGGTGGCGACGCTGAAGACGGCGGAGAGGAGGCGGTTTTGGCATACGTATGGGCCGTGGGCGGTTAGGAATGGGTTGAAGGGGGAAGAGGTCATTAATGTGTATTGGGAGGAGGAGATGGAGACGCCGGTGGAAGAGTTGAGGAGGAGGCTGAGAATCGAGGCACCGCCGGATCTGAGGGATGTTAGGAGGAGGGATAGGCAGGAGAGGAAGAAGAGGGAGGGTGCGGTTGCGTAAGTCGGTAGGAGCGTTTCTGGTAGATGGGAAGATATATTGTCATTCAAGTAATTCGGGGGAAGAAATGAAATGTTTTCCGATTTCACATTCCCCATTTCTCTGGCTAAAAGCATGCAGTTGTAACGAGATGGTGAACCCTCCTCCGCCCATAGCAAATTTGACCGCAGGAGACTCTCATCCCAAAAGCAGTAATCCTAACTCCTTAGCCCTCAATGCCAGCAATCATAAACCCTCGAACAAGTCATCGTCATCATCATCCCACCCCTTCCGTCTCGCCACCGTTATCTTTCCGCCGCCGCTCTCCTCCTCCGCCGCCGCCGACACTGCGCTCAGCAGTTCCTTGAGTTGCTCCTCCGTCACTTTCTGCCGCAGCTGACCCGTCTGCGCTAGCATGATTAGCCGGTCTTCGATCTCCGCCGCCCGCTTCTCTTTTACTAGCCGGATCCGCCCCAGTCGGTCCGCCGCCTCAGGGAACAGGATTTGGTTCAGGATTTGGGCTCGGGCTTCGCTTTCAGCTCTGTGAAGTTGGGTTGAACGGGTTGTGTTAGTATCCTATGTATTTGGAGCCGATAGATGGGGAAAAGAACGAAAGAAGGACAATGGAGCAAAATCATACTTCTGCTTTTGCTCAGCCTGCGTTGCCTGATTCGACGAACCTCCACCACCACCAGTGGACCCGCTCTGCCGCTTGAGCTCCTCCAGACGTGCTGCGCGCAACTGTGCGTGACATGGGAAAAGTGGTCAGCATTTCGGCCCGCATTCATTGCCATCCAGGAGAACAAGGAGTGAAGTAGCAGGTAATGCGTACGGCTTCGAGGTCAGCGTCTGCCATTGTGTGTGTTCTTTCTTGTTTGTATTTTCAATTCGTGTGCGTTATTCGATGATAATTTGATCCAGTTGATGGTTGAGAGCTTGAAAGATAGATGATCGCAGATTTACGATCACGAGCTTTGCCGAAAATGAACTGTACTCCCTCCCGTCTGTCCAAAAGTAAAGCCCCCACCATGAGGTGGGAAACAAATGCGCAGTCAGCTAGTAGGCTGCCCCACCTACTGCACGGTTGTTTCCTGACCCCCAAAAGTTCTTTAGTGGGGCTTCAGTGCAGCGCTGAAAGCATTGTCTGGGACTTTACTTTGAGGAGACTAAGGTATCTCCTATCCAACTACAGTTTTCCGAGGAGAAAATTGAATGCATCGATAGCCAGGAAAATTATCTAAAAGATTTCGCAGGCAGGCTTTTAAAATCGGTTCGGAGGTGAAAGCTACCGGTGCGATTGCCCGCCCAACTTGAGGTGCCAAGTTTCTGTGACGGAAAATTGAGTTGCCAGCGGAACTCAATATGATAAGCGTAAGATGCGGCGATCCGCAGGTAGTAATTAGGAATTCCAATATTTGGAAAAAGTGCAACCCCCAGGCTGTGTCGTCTACACGGTAGCTTGCTCGGAAGCTCCCGTCTCTGCTGGACTGCTGTAAAAGAATCGGTCACTACCTTAAAGCGCAGCCCTACCGCAAGCAAAGGCCCATTGACTTGTTCAACATAGCAACCGTCATATCGTAATGCTTATACTTGGAAGCCAGCATATTCCTGTGGAACTCAGACCTGAAATCCCATCGAGTCAGCGATTCCACCTCACATGAAGAAGGAAACATGAAAGTGCTCGAGAGGATACTTTACTTCTTGGCTAGTCTCGTTTCCTCCTTCTGAACAGTGGCAAAAGTCATTTCTCCGTCCTGCTGACGCCAGAACTGGGTGAAGAGGATATTTTTGAGCACTTTGTGCTCGATCCCTCGCGACTTGGTCGCTGCGTCGAGGAACCGGATCGTGCGAGCAACACCCCTTATGTCGAGGACGGCGTCTTTCTCGCGGAAGGCTGCTCTCAATTGGTCGCGTGCCACGAAGCGGGCGGGCTTGGAGAATTGCACGGCATGGAGGAGCCCTCGGTATAGATGCCGGTAGGCCTGGAGAATTTGGGTATCCGCCATGGTGAAGATTTGGGCTAGAGCCTTGGATTTTTTTTTTAATTCTCTATTTTTGGAACTGGTTGTTGCGCAAGAGGTTATCAAAATCACTCATGGAATGTCTTGAAGCTTGATTTAACATATTCATCTGAGCCGGACATGCATCAACCAATGAGTACCGTTATTACATGCAAATCTGCCGCCGCGAAGCCAAGTCCCAAGATACCCGCCAGACCTTGAACCGACTGTCAAGTCGATACCGGCTTCGTCTGGGGGGTGTCGTTAGGAGGTCCGCTTTGGGAACGGGTCCGCTAAGGTGGACGAAAAAAAAACTTTGTACGAAGTGCGCTGGGCTGATGGGCGGATTTTTACATATGTTTGAATACACAATTGGACCAACATTAAGTGACCGATTTTGAACTTTGACTTAAATTTGCATGACATCAGCCACTGTGGCGCGGATCACAAATTTGATCAATTGACTCAACTTCATTCAACTGGTTTGAGGGCAACTGGAAGTAACCACCAGTAACTAAAACTCCTGATGGCAACACGTCGTCTTGCGGCCATTGGGCTGCGCAGCATGTCATCGCAAGCGGAAGCGGTAGCAGCATCCAATCTACCGCCGGCCGCGCGCCACGCCATCTCCCGCGATGCTGCTGTTCCCAAACCGGACTCCGCCACCGTCATCAAAGATCATGCCAAATACATGCTGACGACTTACGCGCGTCCTCCACCAGTCTTTGTTCGCGGGGAGGGATCGTATTTATGGGACTTGGAGGATAGGAAATACGTTGACTTTACGTCAGGCATTGCAGTCAATGGGCTCGGTCACTGCGATCCCGGCGTGGCGAGGATTGTAGCAGATCAGGTAGGGGTTTTTTGAATAATTTTTTTACGATTGGATTGTTGCGCTGACCTATGTAGGCCAAAACATTGATGCACGCCTCAAACCTCTACTACAACCTATGGACTGGCGCTCTCTCGAAATTACTCATAGAGAAGACTCTCGAGTCAGGTGCCATGCACGATGCCTCCACAGTCTTTGTGTGCAACTCAGGAGCGGAAGCCAACGAGGCCGCCATCAAATTTGCCCGGAAGGTTGGAAAACTGACGGACCCATCAGGCGCCAAACATGAGCTTGTGTCGTTTCACGGCTCTTTCCATGGCCGCACTATGGGTAGTTTGTCCGCCACACCGAACCCAAAATACCAGGAGCCATTCGCGCCTATGCTGCCGGGGTTTAAATATGGAACATTTAACGACGTGGCTGCCATCGACAGCTTAGTGACAGAAAGCACTTGTGGCGTCATCATTGAGCCGATCCAAGGGGAAGGTGGCGTCAACGTTGCAACCGATGAGTTCTTAATAGCGCTCGCCAACCGCTGCCGACAGGTAGGCGCTGTCCTCGTCCACGATGAGATTCAGTGCGGCATGTCTCGCACCGGTAATCTCTGGGCCCACGGTCATCTTCCCAAGGAGGCACACCCTCATGTGATTACGACAGCCAAGGCTTTGGGTAACGGTTTCCCCGTTGGTGCAGCCGTGGTAAACGGGACTGTAAGTGAGCAAATCAAGATTGGTGATCATGGTACGACGTTCGGCGGAAATCCCATGGCTTGCCGGGTTGCACACTATGTGGTTTCCCGGTTGGCGGACCCGTCACTCCAGAAGAAGGTTACGGAAAAGTCAATGGCTTTCAGGGCGAAGTTCGAGCAGCTTCAACAGCAGTTCCCGGGTCTCGTGAAAGAAATCCGGGGCAAGGGCCTCATTCTTGGATTGCAAATGACACAGGACCCTACGCCGATCATCAAGGCAGCTAGCGAGCGTGGTTTACTCCTCATTACGTGTGGGACGAACACTCTCCGCTTTGTGCCACCTCTCACCATTTCGATGGAGGAAATTCAGAGCGGGTTGAAGATTCTGGAGTCAGCCATCAATGCTACCCAATAAGTATTGTTTCCTTGTATTTAGAAAGCGTGTTGGGCGGATACCAACGGTAATGAAAAGTATATTTGCCATCTTCTTGGGAAAAGAAGTTTCACAATGAAAGATTTAGTTGGCGAAAGCTAAAACTATATAACCCTCCCTAACTGGACATGTTGACCGTCTGGAGGGACGCAGCCTTTGCCGGGACAGATGGTTTTTCGCTGTGAAGGTCCTCTGACCGCAGAGTTTGAGCCAACCAATCCACTCCACATCCCACCGAGGGGAAGCGTCCCAATAGATGATCATTACGGTTCCTAGCAGAACTCATTCAATCCAGATATATCTCCTCGCGGAACAGCGCTGAACTTGCCCCCACGATTTTCTACAGTAGAGAACTTCAATATCGGGTGTACGCAAGTAGCGCAGCGGGTTCACAACAAAGGACGTGCAGTCGGTCTAGCGTTTCTTTTAGCCATCTATCTACGGTAGCAACCATCCGACAGCTTCGCAGACAAAAAAAAATGCCACTGTGGAAAGAGTGTCGTCAAAACGAAGTGGTGGGGTAATATGTTCGCTTGCAGTAGACCGGGCCTATGCCGCTAGAAGATATATCCGAATGCAGTGAGATATGGCGGTACCAGTGTGTTGGGGTGAGACACAGCCCGTCTATCTGCTTGCGGGAGATCGACCCACAACTTCGTTTCAATAACACTGCTGTTCCAGTGGCATTTTTCCGTGTCGGTGGGTCTGCCGGATGGTCATTACCGTAGGCGGCAGAGAAGGCTGTCAGCCAATTGCGTGTCCTTCACCTTGAAGCCGCTGTGCCACTTGGTCGCGTTTGATATGGAGATTCTCTATTTGAGAGTTGAGGGGCAAGTCTGGCGTTGTACTTTACCTCGGCATATCTGGAAAGAATGAGCTGTTCTGGGCAGTGATATTGTATATCAACGAGGACGCCATTCCCTCTCTAACGAAAGACTCGACGCAAGAGGTCGTCTCTCGCAAGCTACTGCCGCATCCAGACCATCTATGAATTGACCTAGACCCCGTCTCGCTTCTGTTTTGTGTATCCCATCTCGACAAACTTCATTGAACATGTGTTGCAAGCTGGCTATTACCACTATGTCCTTGGGCTATGGCTCAGCCGGACATTCCCTCTCACATCGTCTCGATATGTTGCAAAAGTACAGGTATGGGGCCATCGAGTTGTTCTACCCCGATCTCGTGCAAATTGCGGAGACTCTGCCAGGCGGTGCCACACCGGAGAACGAGGTCACCGCGGCAGGAATAATCCGTGGCATGTGTCAGTCTCGGCATCTGCAAATCCTGGCTCTGCAACCCTTTGCCAATTTCGAGGGTCTGTTGGATCGCGACGAACATGGTCGCCGCATTTCTGAAATGAAACATTGGCTTCGCTTAGTTAGCGAACTTGGGACTGATACGGTGGCCATCTCTTCATCATTTTTGCCAGCGTCCCATTTGTCAATATCTCGCAATCAAGCCGTGGAGGACCTGCGCGAGGTGGCTGACTTGGGCTTGAACGTCCATCCGCCTGTGCGATTCGTATATGAAGCATTGTGCTGGGGCACACGCTGCGACACATGGGATGAGAGTTGGGATGTCGTTCGTGCCGTTGACAGGCCCAACTTCGGTCTTTGCCTTGACACATACAATATGGCTGGTCGAGTGTATGCAGATCCGACAGCAGTGAACGGGATCACCTCCGATGCTAAAGCCACCATGTGTTTATCTCTCACCAAATTAGCCACAGAAGTCGACATACACAAGATATTCTACATTCAAGTTGTTGATGCGGCTAAACTTGACGCGCCGTTGCAACCTGGACATGCGTATTATAACCCCGAGCAGCCTCCACGCATGAGCTGGAGCCGCAATTGCCGCGTCTTTTATGGTGAGCAAGATATGGGTGGATACCTACCTATCGCAGACATTCTCACCGTCATTTTCAATAAACTGGGGTGGAGTGGTTGGGTTAGCATGGAACTATTCAACAAGAGGCTCCATGACCGGGACGGGGACGTACCGCGCGAGATGGCACGTCGAGGCGCCACATCGTTCACCAAGATGGTGAGAGACTTTGGGTTGATTACCAAGGAGTAATGATCCTTCTCGGAAGTGCAACATGACAGCAATGGTATTGTGGCTTTATGATGAGATATGACGGTCTAAACATGGTGTATACCAAGTCATGAGCCACCCACATTGGTAGTTGCTCCAGGCTGTAAGAATACTGCGAGAGGGAAACATCGAAGACGAAGAGGACGCATGCTTATGTGCCTTTTTGATGGCTACTGTTGGGCCACTTTCCGGCTTAACACGCCGCATAGGGGCTCTCTTCACAACGAGGTATATGTGGATGTTGTCTGCCAGAATGGGTATGCTTACTGAGTGAGCGTCTGAGTGAGGGGATTTTAGGTTCAGAGGGCTGAATTGAGGCTCTGTGGGTGCACATGCTACAGAGTGTGGTTACACATGACCTAAATCCCTGCAAAAGCACCAAAGTCACAATTCTACAGTCTGTTCCCTGCAAGATCGTTAGCTGCGTATAGCAATGACCACTACTGTGTGGTGTATTCGCCAAGTCCAAAGTCCTCGTCTATTGGGAAAGGCTCGAGAACTTGAAACGGGGAGCTTTTTCAAAGGTGCGACCATCGAGTTAGTTGTCCTGTCTCGATAGCGAAAATCCAAAGCGCAGTCATCAAGTCTTCCTGCCACTCTTTGCTAGGTTTGATAGTGACACGTCTGACCTTAGCCTCCTAGTCCCTCAGTGAAAACCAGGGCACTCGAATGGGTAGTTTTTTTCCCACGAAAGAACACCAATTTAGTGTGGTGTATTGGCGACTGAGCAGGTATGCACTGCGTTTTTTTATTGATGCGATCGTCAGTAATACCAACGGTATCTCGGATTGAGCCAGGACCGTTCTTGTTCACTAATCCACGGTCGTGTTTGCATCGAAGAGGCTGGACCACCGTTGACTGCTGTATCGTAGTCACTCAGTAAAGAGCATGGTTGCAAGTTGCATAGAGGAACAACTGTGCATGACATGTCGCCATAATTCGATACTGGAAGTCACCATGTCATGCCTTCACAGCGGGGTTATGCGCTTACGGAATTCACTTACTCAGTGGCAAATTTCCAAGATGTTACAGGTACCCCCCCCCCCCCACTTTATCTCAATCGACCACACCTGATAATTTCGAGCATTTCACATTGTAAAAATAGTCTAATGCTCTGAGTTCAGCCCCACCACCCACAGCTGAGCCTACACAGTACCTATCGATAACGTAATTTGGTGGCCCGCGCTACCTGTGCCCTAATGTTAATGTGCAGCAACCAGGGAAAATTGATCGTGGGTCGAAGACTTTTCCTGAAAACTACCAGATTGGCGGAACCTCACATGTGAAGACCAAACGCACCACCACCCACGAATACTAACCCCGATTACGAGAGCAGGGAATCCAAACTTTTCAAGGTGCGTTGAACGCGGTGTTTGGCTTGTTCTGGGCAATTGTGCAGCTACTTTGCTGTTCATGGCAGTGTGGATGGATTGGTTACTGACTTTGGTGCACACTTCCAGATGGTGTCCGCGAAGAAACATGTCCCCATCGTCAAGAAGCGTACGTTTATCCTTCGATTCCCCCAGGACCGACGACGGTGAAATTGAATGTGGGCCGTTGAAATGAGGCTCGATGTTGGTGGAAGGAACGGGTAGAAGATGCATGAGCTTAAGAGAAAGGAAGAGGATGGAGAGAGCAGGCGGACAGGAAGCGACACTGGACTAGGGCAGAGATCGACGAAGTTGACAATTATGGCTTCATAACAGGCACAAAGACCTTCAACCGACACCAGAGCGATCGGTTCAAGTGCCTCTCATCGAAATGGCGCAAGCCTAAGGGTATCGACAACCGCGTCCGTCGGCGGTTCAAGGGCAACACTGCCATGCCTTCCATCGGCTTCGGCTCCAACAGAAAGACCCGCCACATGATGCCCTCGGGCCATAAGGCTTTCCTCGTCAGCAACTCCAACGATGTTGAGCTTCTGCTGATGCACAACCGAACCTACGCCGCAGAGTATGTACTTTTCTATGAATGTTCATAATTATCCTCATCACCATCGTCGCCGTCATAACCTATGCCAGTGCCTGTCATGTGCCTGAGCTCATGTTCTCCACAGGATCGCCCACAACGTGTCCTCAAGAAAGCGGATCGACATCATTGCCCGCGCGAAGCAACTAGGCGTTAAAGTGACAAACCCCAAGGCCAAGGTGACGACGGAGATCTAAACTTGCATCCATAGCGGTTAAAAGATTAACGAACTGCGGGACACGAAAGAGAAGCAATCGAGACAGGTGACACAGGTCGGGATCGAGGAGGAGAAGACGCGGCGACTTGGGGTCAAGGTTTAGGTTTTTAATTCCCATGGAACGTGGGACTCGGCACTCTTGAGAGAACAAATGCATTATCATCGAGAGGAAAATGGGAAATGAATGCTCTTATGGTCCACGCACATGGCGACACGATGAACTGGCAGGTATTTTTCCTGCGAACGGAATGAAATTACACACTTGATGACCACATGTGACTGATGCATGCATCGGTGTCTAACTTTGCTGCTGTGGGAAACTACAACCCTTGAGTGAGAGGAATCGATTACGTGAGAACATGTAGAGAAAAACGCACCCACAAAATAAGGCCCTACTCTCGAGAGAGATGGGATTTTCAAGCTTCATCCACGACCCAAGTTCTTTCGTAGACCAGCTAGTAGTAATAGAGTCTTATACTGCCCCCAAAAGCTTCTCATCTATGCACTTACCACCAAGCTAAACAAAAGACAGCTTCGTAAATTGCTGTAGAAGCTACGGTTAGATTTGTCTAGGAAGTCGCCACACATTGAGCGTGGTATTCTCTTCGATCTGACTAACTAATAACCACAGCCAGGGGAGTATTTCATCGCATTAGGCCATCCGATCTTCCAACAGCAGCATCGAGCAATGAGATCTTGCCATATCTAATCATGGGCGCTTCCTAATTTCTTTAGTAATGGTTGCTTTGAACCATTTCCTTGGAACGTATATTACGTGCCTGCTACAATCCAATGACGTCCCAAGAATAGGAAAAGCTCAAGGGAATTTGTTAGACTTACTAAGCGG
>JAOYMO020066859.1:0-10515 GCA_025802455.2 Iodosphaeria phyllophila
TCAACGCCACGACGCGGTCGATGGTGCTGTCGTGGGCGCGCCACACCTCGCCCATGCCACCGCGGCCCAGCAGCGATACCAACCGGTAACGGCCGAACGGTGTCCCATCCTGGGGTGTCCCATCCACCGGCTAACCATAGAAGTCAGTTGATCAACGTGCCAGCAGATCGGTGATCGCAGGTGAAGCGCTCAGAATGACTGGAGGCGCGACGGCCACCTGCGCGGTGGTGCTGACCGACCCGTCGTCGTCGGTGGCCGTCACTCATCAGGGTGCGAGCGAGGCTCACTAGAAGGGTTTGTGCGGTCAGCTCGCAGGAAAGGCCGCAGAAAGGGACCATGCATCCGAAGTGGCCAGGGCCGGGATCGAACCGGCGACCTCCATGGTGTGGTAGTTTGAGCTGTAGCTATCAAGGAAAGGGGGGGCTGCTGGTGTGAGGATGCGCTAATTTGAGTATTTCAACGGAGATCTGTTGTTGATGTTCGCTTGATGTGGTTTTTGGCTATTGGATGGCTTGCTCGACGGTTGGTGAGAATCTTCGCCGTCTTTTATGGATCTCTCCCTGGCCATTGCGGATTAGTGACTGAGGATGGTTGCTCCTACACTCAGCTGTACGTGACATTATCTCGGCCGGCTCCGGACGAGTGACTCCATTCCTCAGACGACTTCTGGACTGACAACGGACTACAAGGTGTTCGATCTTGGTGGAATTCCTTGTATAGAATGCTGTGTTTTGTTAGACGACCTCATCCTCAGTTGAAGAACATGGTGGTTCACTGGGGCATTCTGTGCCTAAAGCTCAGTGTAGTTTTACGAGAAAGAGATCCGAATTCAAGTCGACCGGAGGATAATAGTGGCCGGTTCCTGTGATGTCAGTTGGACTGTCCAGTCTCTACAGTATGACGGTGTTCCGGCACACAGGGCAATTGATGTTTAGGGGGTTCTCAGTCATCACGCTACGTGGCAAGCCAGAACATAGCTACCTCCAGATATACCTGGAACCGTATGGCCACTGAGGTAGTCCCTCAGCTTTCAACGTTACCCCCAGCGGTATATAAGTCCCGTCCCCCAGTGGCACTGGAACGAACGGTGGGCTGAGATCAGATCATATCATCTCGACGCTCCATCAGGCCACACTACAAGACTGGACATACTCGACCCGGCACGTAGCGAAAAGGAAACCCAATAGCTCTTCAATGTCAAGCGCGACCACGTTTCTCATTGCCTTTTCGGCAGTCTTTGGCACTGCCGAAGCGATCCGGCACACACAAGGCCAGGCTCGCAAGAAAGAGCATCGCAGCCGCAAGAACAACCTCATCGTACATTGTCCGAAATCGAGCCCATGGAGTGCTTCGCTCGAGGGCCGGGCTATTGTTCTCGCAGGTGACCAGGTACGCGATTCGCGCCAGAGCCCTCGTCCCCCTTCCACACCAAATCTTACACCCTGCTTCCCCGGTCATACTCAAAGTGCTTTGAGCCCCCGAAGTCATTCTAACAGACATATCACGATGACATGGTTTAATCAGCTCCGTGACTTGATCAGCCCCACCTAACTGCGATCAAATTATCTAGTTGTATATCGACACCGACACAAACCCTCATCAGCCCTTCGGCCATCCATTTGCTGGATATTATCTACCGTACCCAGACACAAACCACATGGGCCTCGTATCTACCATTTGTGATGAACCACCCATCATGAACTGGGTCTACATCGACAAAGACACCCACGCCGTGAAATACGGGATCCGCGCCAGCGCACAGCCAAATCTCACCGGGCCGTTTGATTGCACACGCCAAGACCATCGGCTCACATTCGCGGGGTGGGAAGGCTTCTGTGCCGTATGGGTAACAGCCGAAGGGGGCAGCAAAAGCGGGGATGATGGCGGTTGCGATGGGGATGTCAGGGCCAGTGCTAGTACCACTGGAAGTCTCGCCCCTGGTTTCACAGCCGGAGCTAATGGTCAGGGGCGTTGGGCTCTGTACTTCGATGTGCATGGGAACGGGCTAAGAGACAAGGTGCCGCAGGGTACGCCGGTGCTTGAGGTGCTGCTCAGCCGTGTGGAGATGCGTTTGCGTCCCGATATCGCCGGGGATGAAGACGAAGATGCGGAGTCGAGTGGCCATTGTGATTGTCCCACGGGACCTGGCGAACCTGGCAAGGACAGAAACGCAATGCCGGGTGCTACCGCTACGCCAAGCACTCCGACCAGTGGGATCAGTGCTTTGGATTTGGGATCGCCTGATGTGGACTAGATTCAAGCAAGAAGAGATACTTCTTCGGTGCTGTAACAGCTAAAATAATCGCAAGCGATGAGCACTGCGATTTCGGAGTCGTCCGTGCAAGTCTAGCTGCAAGACCTTGGGTGGGAGAAAACCCTAGGGAGGAAGAAAGCAAGCCAAAAACGCTTCTCAAGAAACTAAAAAAAACCGAGATAGTTTTCAACCTACCCAACGAATTGAATAATCAGACCACTATCCGTATGATCCTCAATATGCCGTTTTGGTGTTGCCAGATTCGTGCAAGCCAATAGGTCGTACTTGCCATCCCAGCAACTCGGCTCGTAACACACGACGAGTTGTCCTATGGATAGGTCTCGCAGGTCAGTGTTCGCATTGACGGGCAACGATCAACGAGTCGTTCTACTCCCGTATCGTGTTCCCTTTAGGTTTATCCTGGAAGAGCCAACAGGAACTATTCGCCTTGACTTGGAACGGATCCATTCACGATGCTTCTGGAGCAGGCTGCGAGTCTCCCTTCGAAAGTGAAATATGCTTCGCTGCCATCATGTTCTTCGGCTACCTGCACAAGGCCATCGGAGTAAACAAATAGCTAACTCCAACAGCTAACAAGTGCTCCATAGATCAGCCAAACATGAAAACCAATATCGCAGCCCAAGTTCACATCTGCAGTTCCCAATCGTTCAGGGCTATTCACGCAGTGATGAAGACACACACCAATTCCCACATAGCGACCATGCATCACCTCACAGTACCATGATTCAAGAAGGGCAATAGATTACTCGCAATTCGTTCCCCCAAATAGAGTTGTCCAAGAAATCCAATTTTCTAGCCCGATCCCTGACCTCGCGCTAATTCCCTTCCCTCTCCTTCACATCCAATTTTTTTTTGGAAAGTAAAAAACAAAAAAAAAGAGGTCCCCTCGAAATCTATACTGTGGTCCCCCGACGCCTCGTAACCTCAGACATAACAAAAAAAAAGCAAAGGTCAAAGTAGATAGTGAATAAAAGAAACTCTTTCGAAAACCGGACCCCCGTCCATAAAAAGCACATTACGACACCGCAAGCACAGGACACACTTTCCCAATCCAACGAGGGCAGCAAGGGAGGGCGGTTTAGTAAGTAAAAAAAAGTTGGGTCTCCTCGCTGAATACCAAGACATACTAATGACTCCACCACAAACCCCCCTAATCCCTTCCACGACAGAAGTGAATAACAGGCGGACTCCTTCCTTACTCCCTTCCTGCCCTAACCAAAGCCCTACCAAACCTAGGTAACAATCAAGCATCCTAATAATACTCCTTCATCCTTGTTCCGGATGAAATTTTGCACCACGCCGAGCCCTCCAGCCCTCTTCTTTGATTCGTTAAGAAAGTAGTGCGATCGAAAGTATGTTTTCCACACTCTCCACCACCGTCATCGAGACACACCGCTCATAGGATAAGCATCCATACTCCACGTCCCTCCTACAGTAGTACAAGT
The DNA here is from genome assembly GCA_025802455.2 of Iodosphaeria phyllophila. Taxonomy (NCBI): domain Eukaryota; kingdom Fungi; phylum Ascomycota; class Sordariomycetes; order Amphisphaeriales; family Iodosphaeriaceae; genus Iodosphaeria; species Iodosphaeria phyllophila. Next base: position 3,721 of record JAOYMO020066859.1, read on the forward strand.
AGCCCCCATGACCGCCGCTTAGAACTGGATCAAATCCTGGTTCTGGGTGGTATTCTGCTGGCCCTGCTGACCACCCGCATACGGATTCCCCTGTTGGGCCGATCCACCATAGCCCATCTGCTGGCTACCGTAGGATATGGCGGGCATGCCCGTGTACTGCTGACGCAAGAACGGGTTGTGGCCGGTGGCGTCGGCCGTCACGGCGTTCAAACCCGCGCCGGCTGAGTTTACGAAAGTGCCGGGCGCGGTATGCTGAGCGGGGATACGGAGGTTGCCCGTGTTGCCGAAGGTGTCGAGGCCGTCGCCGGTGGCGAGAAGGGCGTTGAGCTTGGCCTCGTGTTCGGTCAGTTCTCGCTGAGGCTGCTGCTGTTGCTGCTGCTGAGGATTTGGCTGGGCGGGCGGGACGGAGAAAGTAGGTTGGGGAGGGGGTGTAAAGGTTTGGAGAGACTTTTGCTCTGGGAGAGCTTGTAGGGACTGCAGGCTGCTCAGTGTTGGTACAGAAGGTTGCTTTTGAGGTTGCGGTCGGTTCATGCCGGTGGCGAAGGGGTTGTTGGAGCCCGTTGGCATAGGCTTTAACTGATTGTTATTGTTGGACTTGCTTGCCCAAGGGTTGTTGCTTCCAGCCGCTGATGGAGGTGGCTCGGATGGTTGGAGATTGATTTGAGGCTGTTGGGTTTGTGGAGGTTGGACTTGTTGCTGCTGCTGCTGCTGCTGCTGCTGCTGCTGCTGTTGCTGGGCGTAGGGATTGTATCCAGTGGGCTGCATTGATAATTGCTGCATTTGCTGGCCAAGTTGATTCTGCTGCTGTCCATAAGGATCGTACATACCAGTGGGTTGACTGCCGAACCCGTTGGAAAAACCATTCGCATTATTGGGATAGCCGGTATATTGATTATTCATGTTGTAGCCTGTGGGTTGAGGCGCAAGCTGTGCTTGATTCACAGGGTTTCCAAACCAGTCAACGTTGTTACCCTGTTGATAGCCCATGTTCATTCCCGTGGCTTGAGGTTGAGGTTGAGGTTGAGGAGTCGGGAAAGGATCTTCATCGAAGAGAAGATTCGCATTTTGTTCCTCAAGTTCACGCTTCCTTCGCTCATCCTCCTCTTTACTCAGGCGAATAGCCTTAGCAAGATCATCGTCATCCCCATTCCCATCTCGACTCTCGCGTTTCTTGCGATCCTCCTCCTCCTGATGTCTGCTGGCTTCGAGCGCCAACTTATATTCAGGGTCTTCATCGTCTTCAAGCCGTGGACGCTGGCGCGGGGCACGAGGAGGCGGAGAGGATTGGCCGTATCCCTCGGGTCCATATTCATCAAGGCCTGTAACACGAGACTTCCAAGATTTCCTATCTGACCGTTCACTTCGGAGTCGTTCCTCGTCAAGGAGCAGCTGCGTCAACTCCTTTGCCGCCACCCTCACTATTCATCGCATGAAAGTCAATCCAACTGTCATGGAAACCATAGCGGAAAATGAGAAATCAAAGACCAACCATTCTGCCCCACGTCCCTGCTCTCTTCATCGATATACTGAAACTCCCGCAAAGTCTTGATAACGTAAATATTCTTACGCGCCCACGTGACAATCAGTTCCGATCCCTCGTGTAAACAATAATCGAGCACCTTGAGCGCCTTCAGGACGTGTCGCCAGTTCTTCCCCTTGTCATTCAGCCGCTTGTCAATCATATCCACGATATCGTAGAACTCGGTTGACCTGCATCACATCACGAATCATGAAGCACGAACGAATCAGCCATCCATATCCAAGCTAAGCTACCTCCATCAATGTCGCATCAAGATTCCAGACGTACGAGTTGTATGTTAATTGAGCGATCTCGCTCATTTGAGTCCCCGTCGGCCCCCATGGATCATTGCTCGTCGCTACAGCCGCCCCTCGTTAGCTTCACAGCTCATCTTATTCTCATGATTTCCCCTCGCTCCATTGTAGATCCCGAGAAATTCGCGTGCGGCGATACATACCCTCGCGCACCTTGACCTGGACACTGGAATAACCCTTGGTGACATTTTTCACGCTGCGCATAACCTTCGACATGATAGCGGCGGATGTCCGGCGGACCTAAATCGACGGGTCCTGACAGCCAATATATCGGGTGCACGAAATAGGTGTTTATAGTAACGACTTGAACGCGCCGGACTCGTGCTAAAAGCAGCGGCCGACGTTGTTGCGGGAATGTCGGCGCAGCGTCGAATCAATCGGTCGGATCGCGCAATGCCGCGCACCCACGCGCCGCACGTCCACCAAGCTTGCAATTAAAGACTCCTCCCTAACAGCTGAATCCTGCTTTCAACCCGTGGGAAATCCACTCGCTTTCCGTGTCGCTCGGATTTGAGTGAAGTATTCCAGTATGCGGGACTGGCAAGATCGAGTCGATGCGGCGTCGTGTCGTGATGGCTTCTGGCCCTTGATGAGGGAGAAAAGATATCTACAGTATGTGACGTTTCAATTTGGAGCTGACGTTGAAGCACAGGCCAAACAGGCACCCCTTGGTGCCGTCAAGGTTGGCGTCGCGTACAGTAAAGTGGGCACAGATCCTCAGGGGCGGGGCGCTCATCTGCAGCTATGGCGGCAGTGAATAGAAATAGCAACATGAGCAGCAATTGGTTTTTTTGTTCTGCTGGCCAGGCGCTTGGCGAGCCAGTGGTTTCTGAGTGAATGCACGTCCTCAGGTGCGAGTGAGAGCGAGCGGGTGTTCCCACTGATTCGTGCTCCACAGTCAAGAATAACCGGCTGGAAACCTCGAAACTGACAACTCATTAGAGCGTGTCACAAGCATTGCTTGAGGGGCCGGCACCCAACCTGTCCGAAAGACGAGGCAAGACCTGTCTCAGCTGCTCCACCATGGATCTGCTGTACAGCCGCAGCTTTCAAACTTCAAGTCGACACCGCGACACCCGATGGAGTTATGTATGAAATATGAAATGCAAATGAATTTCGTAGGAGACGCACGGAAATCGGGATGCACCATGGATGGCTTAAATTTGTTCATCAGCAAAAGGCAGCCATACAGTAGATCTCGACATCCTCGCCTCCAGCCTCAGCAAGGCTTCCAGGTTGATTCAATTCAGGCACCTTCAGGGCCAATATTACGCCTTGCAAGAACGTCACCCGCAGCGATTCGCCAACTTGTTAAGCCTTGGATCAAGCCAAGACTTTCTCCATCAATCCACTTCTTCCCGCACGAGCCCCCAGTTAAGCCCCTAATCACCCCAGCTCATAGCTCATCTTGACTAAGCCTGCTGACGTATGTACCTTCTACCGATGACGTAAGGCTGCTTCTGTTCTGCCGAAAGTCTGTAGGCAGACCAATACCAGAATTTGGTAGCGTTTTGACTACAGACTTCCGGGAGAACAGCGGCACGAGGAAATGGGTCTCTAAACCTGACTTCATCCTTCGGGAATGTCTTCAATGTACGATTTTGGACTGTTTCTCTTTGCGCTCTATTGTGGCAATGTTCAACCGATCTAGGGTGTTAATTGCATATTTCCAGGAGTACCCCAAAATACCCCAAATGAGTTGAATCTATCGCTACCTCCTATGCGAACGGCTGGACTGTCGGTCATGGTATGAAGAACCAGAAGTTCTTCCCTGAAGCAAAGTAGGAAGTAAATCCCAGGACGAGCAATATGTTTGACGACGTAGACTGGTGGATGAAGATCCGAGCTCAGCAATCTCTGTTATTCCGTGCATGAGAATATGAGGTGTATAGCCACTTGCGACCCCGATAGTTGGTGCTTTTGTTTTGTTGTTTAAATGCGTAGGGAAACAGACCTAGGAGTATGAGAATGTGTTGGGCTAGCGCGACGACTTTTGACACAACTTTGGGTTGTCAGTCTGGGAAGGGAAACTGTAAATTCATGAAACAACTCACTTTATCCCAAAGTGTCGTAAGGAAGAGAATGCGAAAAAGTCTCTTGATATGGACATGAAAAAGATCAAACGACAACAGAGAATACCGGGAAAGACCGTCCGGAGCTTAGGTGCTTGGTATAGTGCGCGCAGTGGGTTTGTCAGATGCGCATGTTTCTATTCGGTGGGCGCATACGGGTTGCTAGAAAACCAGACTGCGTCAGATTTTCCTTCTCGCGGCTGGGTAAACTAGGTTGAAACGACTCCGAGAATAATTAAAAACTTGTTTCTTTTTGTTCTCGAGGAGCATGGGAAATGGGGTCAACTGTCAATGCATATGAGAGCCAAGGCCATAACCAGGTTTCGATGCGAGATGAGCGAGATCTAACCGACCCAGACGAAGAAAGTAAGTTCCTTGAAATAAGTTACGACTAAACCTCCCTGGATAATTCTTACTCAGCACAACACAGCCATCCAAATAATCACAGTACATCACTGAGCAGTCAATCCAGTGCCAAAGGCCACCATTCATTTCGAAAACGAAAACGCTTTACCTACTTCACACAATTCTCCTCCGCTAACTCCCCTATTCCGCCATCCCTTCAAAAGACAGACCAGGATAAAAAAAAATGAGCATGACACATGCCGTTTACCCCCCGGACCATACCGATAGTTCCCTTCCCCCCACGACCTAGGCCATCCGATCCTATCCGATTTCATTCCCTGTCTTTTGAACCATTGGAAAACCCGCCTTCGTTGTACAGATGAATAACCCCCATGTCTCTCTTCTCGTTCTCAAATAACGCAAGAAAAAAGAGAGAAAAAAGATAACGGTATGAACAATAATACACATGCCTCACTCGTCCTCCTCGCCTTCGGCATCTGCTTCGCCCATGGTAACATCGCCGTCGCCATCGCCGGCATTGCTTGCTTCCATGATCTTCTGCTCTCCCCCATCTGCATCTCTATCCTCCTGCGCTTCCCCAACTCCTCCATCTCCAGCCTCCTCTCCCCCTTCATTCTCTCCGCCAGCCCCTTCCCGCTCACCTCCTTGCATCCCCGCGAATACAACCAAGGTCTCGACCTGCTTGCCCTTCCCCTTTCCTTTCCCTTTGCCCACCCCCTTTCCCCTCAACTCCACCTCCACCTCCACCTCGCCACCCCCGCTCTCCCCCAGCGCTTGCAATCCAACGCCCTCCATGTTCCCATCCCCCTCTCCGGTTCCCCCACCCTGTTTCTTCTTCTCCAACCACGCTGGCGGCAATCCCGGCCCACTATCTGCATTACCATAATCGCTCTTCTTAGTGCCCTTGGGCCACCTACCCGGTCCGCGTCCAGTCCCGCCGGTCCGACGTCTCGTGTTGTTTGAGCTGCTCCCGCCGCCGGACTTATTTCTCGACGACGAAGCCGTCGATCGGCGGGCGCTTCTCCCCCCACCGCCGCCGCCGGACCTCTGCCGGGGTTTCGGGGCCGAGACGGTGCGGCGGGCCGGGGCGGAGCGCGGGGCCATGGAGCTGATGCGAGAGGAGGGAGCGGCGGCGGCGGCAAGGGCATAGGAAGCGGCGGTGCGGCGCGGGTTCACAGGTGGGAAGACCTCGAAGCGAATCGGGGGGATCTTGTCGTAAGGGGTGCTCCAGTCGGTTGGGGCGGGCGGTTCTTGGGTTCGGGGTTGAGATTGGGATTGGGATTGGGATTGGGATTGTTGTTGCTGTGGTGATGCTGGTGCGGGTACGGATGTGGGTGGAGGTGCGATGTTCTCTTGGTTTGGATCGGGGTGGGAGGCGAGGTCGTCGGTATAGTTGCTGTTGGTGTTGTAGTTTTCGTTGTGATCTTCATCTTTTTTGATGCCATTGACTACCAGGGGTGGCTGGTCTTCTTGAGTGGGATGATCCGTGACCATGGCATCGTCATCCGGCTCTGTAGACTGTAGCACTGTAGTTTCCGAGGTACTGTGGATATCGCCATTGGAGGTGGCGAAGCTGGACACGGCATCAACGCCCTTGGCGAGGACGTGGACGGCCTTATCCTCCTCGTCCTCGCGGGGTGCGATGGCGTTCAGCGAAGGGCCGAGCTCGAAATTACTGGCACTGCTACGGCCCATAACGTAGGGTGTCCAGGTAAGAACGCTCTCGTTGAGTTGGACGTACCGCTTCGCCTCCCACTTGGCGACATATTCGTGGCAATAGGGGAGGTCGACGCGAAAGGCGTAGACATGGGTCACAGGGTCACGCACCAGACAACGCAGGCCCTCCAGGGCGGATATGACGTCGTCTGGCATCATGCCCGTGTCGTCTGAGATCTTGTGGATGCTAAGGCCCTTTCTCTGCGACTTGTCGGATGGCGTGTGTAGGATGAGGTATTTGCATAGAACCAGACGCCAGTAGTTGCGGTAGGAGACCAGGCCCATGTCTGATAGGGGTTTCTCGGGAGACCCGGTTTTGCCCTCTACGCGGGTGAGGAGATAGGAAAAGTCGATGAGGAGATTACCGTAGCCTTTCCGTTGATGGATGGGCAGCGTGAGAATGCAGCTCACGTTGTTCTGGCTACTGGCTCTTTTCTCCTTGGAGAAATAGCCGACGAAATGGTAGCCAAGATCGTCGTACTCGCACAGAACGTAAAACAAGAAAGGCTCCACATCGTAATACAGTGTCTTGGAGCCAAGAAACAGCTTGGCTAGCAAGCAGAGGTTCTGGCAGTAGACAGGGTTTTTGCGGCCATCAACTTCGAAGAAAGAAATGGAGTCCTGACGGTAAATCTCGTCTCCAGGGGGATGTTTGGCAGGACACTTGAGCTTGTGGCGCCAAGCGACGTAATCGGAATTCATGTACTTCAAGCAAAACTCGCAAATGTACAGCACTCGGTTTCTACTATATTCTTCCGGATACGGCGCAGCGTACCACGTGTCGATCTCCCAGCCGCCGAACTGGATA
>JAOYMO020066953.1:0-10515 GCA_025802455.2 Iodosphaeria phyllophila
TAGGCAATTCAAAATAGTAAAATGGTCAAATAGTCACAGTCACAGTCACAGTCACAAAGTCAAGTAGGCAATGGAATGAAGAGTCGATCCATGGATGTGCTGTGCTGTGCTGTGCTGTGCTGTGCTGTGCTGTGCCGTGCCGTGCTGTGCTGCGTTTCGCTGTGGGTTTGTGAGGGTACCGGTATGTCGTGGGGGAGGGGGTATTGCGTATGTACTGTACTGTCCTGTATGTTTGGAGCGGAATCGGGGCTGAGGTTTGTCGGGGTGGGAATCCCCCCCTGAGAGTCGCGATCGGGTTTGGCGGGTAGCGCGTCTGTGTCAATACTTCTGCTTGTCTTTGGTGCGAACCAGTATGGTAATTACTCCAGTATTTGCGTCGAGGCTGTTCGGGACTCTGGTGGTAGGAGGAGCATTTGCTTGCCTAGGTGCCGTCTGTTTCTTGTAGACCCTTTTCGCATCGGAGAGCTGTTACTCTGGTCACGGGATCGATGGGCATCCAGTATATGCTCGACAAATGAGTCGGTGAATAAGCCGGAAACGGCGCGCGTGGTGTTTTGTGTTGTGGGTAATCCATCTGGGATTCCATACGTATATGTATACGCCGTACATACATCCAGAAAACTAGAGAATCTACGACGCATTGCACTCTCATGCAACGTGAACGAACCCAAAGCTTCTTGGACCTCACTGCAAACCTCAAAAACGTTCGGCTGTCGTAGGAACGATCGTAGCATAGCTGCTCTCTCCGTCAGTCCGGAAGCAAGCACCTCTAAAACCCAACAAAAGCTGCACCTTTCGATAGGTCCTGAGGGTGCTTTCGTTCAGATAGGTAGATAGATGGATGTATCTGATAAATGGAAATGTAAATAATCTGCATTTCTCGAGCTAAACGCCCCCGCTAGCCTCCCGAAGAATTCATCCAAGTCCGACATATGCGGTACGTTGCTGGCCCCCTTTCCCTCCCATTCCGAAGATACTGTCGTGAATCAAATAACTTCATATTGTTCATCTACTAGCTGCGGCCTTTGGCCGGACGAACAACGCCCGTTGATCTTGCAGGCCTCCGTGCAATTTTTGCCGTTGTCCTCCACCGTCTCGTTCAGCACCTTGGTCACATCCCTCATGGTTGCGAATGTCACTAGCGAGCCGTCCTTGGGGTTCTCAAAGTCGTGCCCGGAGATGTCGGCTGCGATTCAGCAGCCCTCGTATCCGAACATCATCTGCGTTCCCATGGACAGGCCGAAATAGCCGCCTATGAGACTCTGGTCGCATGCGGTTGACTTTTGTCCTGCTACGGACAAGACAAGGGAGGCGATGATCGCGACCCGAAGTTATCGCATCTTCGCCGGATATGGGCGACGGTGTGGTCGCGGAAAGGGGTATCAACTGCTTTAATAGGAAGGCTATAGAGAAAAAGGCTATTCTTTATTTGTCTCGTTAGGTGGGAAGACAGGGGGTAGATGTTGAGGGGGAATGCCACAGGTAATTCTCACATGCGCCAAGCTCACAGGTTCTCGTTCCTATAATAACAATGGCTTATTTAAGAGATTATATCCGATATGGGTTCCAGGGAGCGCGACGCGTCAGCCAAGTCCTTGAAAGCCTTTATCGATCCTGTCTTTCGACCGCTGTACAGGGGAACTATCCATTTTAGTGGTTTCTGTGTGTATCCTGGAGTTGATTGGAGGCACGATGAAGGCATTCTGGCCTGCCAGGTATCCCTTTCGTAGGCCACGATCCTTCAGTCCAAGCTCGTAGCGGGCAATGGCTATTTCTGGATTGTATTCCATGACAATGACAACGAGCAACGTAGACTCGGGGACCTCACGCCAGCGCACACTTTTGGCACATAACACTGTTCTACATAGTTGAGCTCATTCTACCCAAAAATTATCGGGCTGAGGCACAGACTCCGGACAGGCCTTTCAATTGTCGAAATAGAGAGCTTCAGTATCAAATGTCACCAAGTGGTACAGCGGGCCCATAGTAAGACCAAGCGATTTGTCTCGAGTTTAGACGCAGGTTCCCCAATCGTTCGGACAGCTCGTAATGTTGCGCAACGCTAACAGAATTGCACGCACCGTCACTACCGGGAACTCATGAAGCGATTCGTGCAGGCTGAGGCAATACCAGTATCAACCCTGACTCTCCGGCTATCCCCTAGGTTCGGGTTGACACGCCGCATAGAGGGGCTCACTTTGGGTTGCGCATCATGTTGTCTGTCAGAATGAATATGCGGCCCGAGAAAGAACTCCGGCTACGCCATAGAAGGGGGTTTCACACAAGCTATATTCTTGCCTGCCGGGAGACTGCAAACAACCAAAAAAAAATCCATGTAGGGGTACCGTACATGAACAGGAATGTGCGAACCGTACGGTTTGTCTTCTCTACGTTCGCTTGATGATCCGATTCGTTTGCGCTTCGGAGCTGATCTATGCGCCTAAGCGTACCCTATATGGTCCTGTATGTAGTCTTCCGACAGTCAAAGGCATACCGGTACTGTAAATTCATGCAAAACCACCCGAGCCACACAATCCTGTGGATCCTAGAACACCTCATTTCTGCGGATTTGTCGCACACGAATATACCAAGTAGATTGGCTAGATATTCCTCTTTTCTTTAATTTCCAACCCACATATGATATTTACTGTTCAGCCTACAGTACGGACATCATACTTTGATAGAATTGACTGGTTTCGCGGGTTAGTTCCAGGTGCGACGCATGTATTCCTGTAACGAGCCACCTGTCCTAGGGTCCGGGTAGATCCGGGCGTAAGCCACAATCCGGCCCCCAAGCTGACCAATGCTGGATCCCGCTGTTTCCAGCTCTCACTTCCACTCCTAGCAGGAGCTCTACTACGCATGAATGACCATAGCAAGCGGCAAACATGTCCCAGTGACACAACCTCCCCACGACAAAATCTGGGGGTGGAAAAGACATACCGGTAGTACGGCCCTACCTTAGGGTTCGTATGAAGCCCCTCTGTTCGTGCCTCCGCGTCAACATGGCTGCATAGCTGGAGCTTGAGAGGTTGTTTTGCATGGCATCAGCGGAACCTAGTGGGTGCCGGGTCCATAGATTGCATTGGGCCTCTGCTGGCTTTATTGTATGATATAAACTAATACTAGACCAAGAAATCGATGTCACATCCGGAGTACTTTGAACTTCATGTATCCTCGTTTTCGCTCCTCTCCTTGCCAATATTAGACGAAAAATAACTTGGGAATTTGAAAGTGGTTTCCTCAAAAGATCACAATAATTTAAATTATACCAAAAAAAAAAAAAAGTTGAGCCAAAAACTGTACAGTGTCCATGGCCTGGGAAGGGGAATTGTTGTTCCATGTGTTCTCCAAGCCCTGCCAGTCAATGTGGTACAGTATCAGCCAAGTTGGATCTGCCGCATGCTTTGCTTGCAGCGAACGGGGAAGTAAAACAGTGCATAGGTTGGTCAATAGTGGTGTTTCAATGGCTGAAAAGCGCGGATTTGATTCGTAACAATTCCGCGAAGTCATCAACTTCAATGTTCTGCATTTCTTGAGAGATGCGAGATGCGGGCTGGCCCTGCCACCAGGGACAAGTATGGTAGCGATCAACACGATGCGGGGTCAGTACGAGGCTGGCTGGATCGTCTTATTATTGTCCCTCCGGACGCCTCCTAGACCTCCATACTTGATGCATGTTTCCGTGGATGGATTGAATGGCAAGACCTGAGAATGCAATCTTGGTGTTTCATAGTTTAACAGCGCGTTGTTCGCCAGCGCATCTTGGACGGCCTATTCAATGCGAAGGTCACCAATTGTGGGAACGCGCTAAGCTCAATACGGTCAATATGACGCAATTGTCATGACCGCACTCTACCTGTCCAAGTCGAATGCCACCCTGCTGCTTCCATGGCTAACATTGGTAGACTTCGCAATTCCCAACCAATTGTTTTTCTGCCTGAGAGTCATTGTGTCAGCTTCTCGTTTCGAGCAAAACCCTTTCATCAATGGTCTACAGTAGCCTTGCGACGCTGCCATGATTGTGTGATGGTACAGTGGTGTGACAGTTACACGGAGCGGATGTCCGGCCGAGGACCTCCAAAGATTGGCCAGTTGCTCTTGTTCGCGTTTCCAACAAACTTGCCGTGACTAGTGTGTTTTCTTCCCTCGCTGTCCTGCCGAATGCTAGGCGGTACCCGGCTTGCCTTCAGGCTTATCAAAAACGAGTCGTGAATGGCCGCCTGTTGACGGGCGAATGACTTGATCAAGAAATTCGAAGACGAAAAGGTGGCCATTATTTATGGTCGTGGCTGATTTTATTGCTTGCACGCCTCGCGTCTCCCAGCTTCTTTTCAGCCAGTCGAGCCCTTCGACAACTCGGTTGGGTTCTCAGCTACGCGGGCCATTACATGAACGCTGAACGACCCGCCATGAATCCCGCCATGCTTCTGAATTTAAATGAACATACAGATATGGATGCGCAGATCCAGCTGTCTTCTTCGCCCATGATAGAATGGGGACTCCCCGTGGCATTCGGGTCGGCGTCAGGCTCAAACAGAACCAGTGAACATGGCGATGTATGCTCTCCCTTCACCTCCTTTTTGGCTATGATACCCCGGTTCCAAAGCGGCGGACAGATTGAAGCTCGATGTCACCATAAGCCGCTCTGTTTTGGGTCTTCCGGGCGATGACTAATGAATAAGTGTAGACTGACCGCCCTACGTCTCTTCCAGCTCTCCTGGCAGCCTTCGTCCCTTCTTTGATCACAGCCAGCCTAGTAATCGTTGCGTTCCTTATACTCAGGCGGCCGTTCAAGCGAGTTTATATGCCACGGACCTACCTAGACATAATTCCTGAAGAGTAATTTTGCCCCTTCTTCCACAATGTTGCCCCTTTCTTCTGCCGAATCCATATGTCCTACGCCATAAGACTGACACTTCTGCAGGGACCGTACCCCGATCTCTCGAAGGAGGCGGTTTTCGTGGCTACAGATTCTGTTCAACTTCAAAACTAGCACTCAATTCAACGATCACTTCATCCTCCGACATTCCACTCTTGATGCCTACCTTTACTTGCGCTTTTTGAGGACCGCGATACTGATTTGTCTTCTCGGCTGCTGCATCACCTGGCCTATCTTGTTTCCTGTGAACCTGACGGGTGGAGGCACGGCTAAACAGCTGGATAGGCTGAGTTTTGGTAACATCCAAGATGGCTCGTCGCGAATGTATGCCCATGCAGCCGTGGCTTGGGTTCTCTTCGGCCTTATATCTATCTTGGTCGCGCGAGAGAGGCTCTGGCTAATTGGGCTGAGGCGGGCATGGATCTTATCTAGAGGCAGAAGAGGAGGTGTGGAAGACAGGACCGTTCTCTACCTGGATCCGAATCGAGACCAGAGACAAGCTAATCCCGAGGCTGCAAATGGGTCGCAATCAGATGTTCAAGCCGAGTGGGGCCCCGACGCCCGAAAGCAGTGGATCGTTCGCGAAACACCTGAGTTGGCTGAACTTGTGCAGGCCCGTGATACTGGGGTATTGGAACTCGAGACGACACAAACATCGTACATACGACGTGTCGACAAGCAGAGATCGAAGCTGGCAAAAAAGGTTGGTTCGGCAATGGCTCACGACAGGTTACACGATCGTGTCCAGGCGATGCGGCCGGCTCATAGGGAATTCTGGATTTCGGGTGAAAAGGCAGATGCGATCAACCTTTTACGAAATCGGGTCAAAGAGCATGCGAAACAGGTTAATGAGTCCAGAGATGAGCTGTCTGGTGTTAGTGGTAGCCCGGATTCTTCCTCGAACGCGAGGACAGCTGCTATTTTTGTCGAATACGCTACTCCGGCCGCCGCCCAGCGGGCTTTTCGAGAGGCAAATACCATCGGAAATCTGCCTTTACCCGCGCACGTCCCAGCTAATTTTGCTATGCAATCGCGCCTGATCGGTGTGAACCCTAAAGATGTTCTTTGGCCCAACCTGTCCATGGGACAGGCTACGCGGCTGTCCAAGAAGTCTATTGCAAACGTCCTGATTGCGGCCTTGATCATCTTCTGGTCCATCCCGACGGCCTTTATTGGTACTATCTCGAACGTGGGTTATTTGAGTAACAATTTTGCTTGGCTCGGCTGGATCAAGAATCTGCCCGATCCGATTCTAGGGCTACTGACCGGACTACTGCCTCCGTTCTTGACCAGTCTGTTGGCCTCATATGTGCCGAACTTCATGAGATGTAAGTTGTCTTCAACAGTACACTTGTTGCCCGTGGCCGTCACTGATACCAAATAATTTTTATCTAGTTATCGCCAAGCAATCTGGTGCACCTACAACAGTGACTGCCGAGCTTCAAGTCCAGACCTGGTACTACGCGTTTCAGCTCATCCAAGTCTTCTTCGTCACGGCTTTGGCTTCTTCAGCCACGGCGTTCGTACCCAAGATTCTTCAGGAGCCTCATCGAGTACCAACTCTGCTTGCTGAGAAGTTACCCACTTCATCCAATTTTTACCTCACCTACTTCATTCTACAGGGTCTAGTATCCTCTTCCAAAAATGTGCTCAACATTACGGATCTGTTCTTTTATGTCTGTCGAAATACGGGCCCGTTCAATGTCGGGACACCACGTGAGAAGTATAGCCAGCACACTTCATTGAAGAGTATGAGTTGGGGCAAGCTTTACCCAAAGTTCACCAACTTCGTCGTCATCGCGCTGGCCTATTCCTGCATAGCTCCGCTCATCATGGCCCCGGCCGCAATCGGTCTCATGCTCTTCTACATCGGATACCGGTATAACCTCCTGTTCGTGGTCCAGCCGCGCGCTGCGCTGGAAGCGCAGGGACGCTACTACGCCCACGCCTTGCAACAGCTTCTAGCGGGCGTCTATGTTGGCGAACTTGCTCTGATTGGCCTGTTCGGTCTGCGTGATGCGACAGGGCCGCTGATCATGGCTGTCATCTTGTTCTTGGTCACCGTAGCGGGCTGTGCGGGGCTTAACCGTTGGTTAGCGCCTCTCGAGCAGGGCTTACCAGGAGAGTTTTTCCTTGCCGGAGAGGACGAAGCAGGGGGCGAAGGGGAAGAAGAAAGACCACTCCTTGGAGCAGAGGAAGCCGAGCCAGACAGTCGATCACAAACACAGGAGGAACATGACGAGGAGGACTCGCGAATACACCGCCTGGGCCGGGAACTCCACGTTCCGAACGGAATCCTCGCTCATCTATCGCAATTCCTTGATCCCCATGTCTACGCGTCGCAAGCCGCCATGAAGCCGTATCTCGCCGCCACGTCCAGGGAGCCCGAAAGCCAAGCTCCCGCCGATGCGGACGAAACCGAAGCAGACCAGGCAGAGCGTAAGAAAAAGGACGAGAACTACTACGCCAATCCGGCGATGACGGGTCCAATGCCCGTCGTCTGGCTGCCGCGCGACGAGATGGGGCTGAGTGGGTGGGAGAGGGCAGAGAATGAAGCGGCTGGGATCGAGACGACGGTCGTGGGTGCCTGGCTGGACGACAAATCCAAGGTCACGATCGAGCAGGGAAAGGGAGGAGGTAGACATGGCGCTTTTACTTGAGCTGGGCTCGGAATACAGGCACGTGGGGATGGGTTGTATGAGGGATTATGGATAAATTGCTCTGGAGGTATGGAATTTCGGGCATCTTCTTTAGGGTTGGACTGGTTTTGGGGTCGGATTCATGGGAATGCGGAACAGGGACCTGAAGAAGTGGCGAACCAAAGATGCAAGGCATATCTATCAAAGCATGGGAGAGCGACATGGTATTGGTGCAAGAGACGGAAGATGGGTTTAATAAACTTGGATTTTGGTGGGATAAGATTTTCAACTAGTGGCAAACTGTGGACTCTTTGATGAAAGCTGTTGTCGTGGGGACTCGCGCGTTGGGGCTGAAACTTGCACAGATAGTGCCATCCGTTCTCTTCAAGCGCTTTCTCTCTCGGATTTGTCTGTGGATCCGATCGCAGTCGATCAAGACTCTCTTGGTTGAACCATGGAAACTTTAGGACTTGAAAGCCTACCCTGAAGTAAAGACGACGTCTGAATGATCACGTGTCTGCCCCCTTGTTCTGCTTGGGCCCGCGGCTACTGTGTGCACAGTAGTCTGGTTCAGGACCGTACTCAACACGGTGGAGTCAAACACAAACTTTCTGGATCAGCACCACTTATATCGCTTTCTGCTGTGCCGTGCAAGACCGTAACCCTTTGTCGGCCAGTTCAGAACACATGTTTCCACGCGGTCGTCGTTTCCTCAGAGACTACAGAGCATTATCAATACTGACTTTTGCGACTGCTATCCCCTTTGCGCATTGACACATCAACTCGTCAAATGCAGAGCAACGGCCAAAGAGCTTCGAGCTTCCGGGGTTGCGATGTTGCTTTTTCTCCTGCCCGCTGGTTCAGCTTCCTGCCGTGTCGACCAATCCCCGGATTGAAGTTTAGAACAACCACTTGTCCCCATGAAAACGCTAACCTGAAGGAGGCGTGATTTTGTCGCGATAGCGGAAATATGAACCACGCGTCACTGTAGAGATCGCGTATCCAGCCAGGTGTAAATTCGTCCTCCCAGTTACACCACTGACACTGGCATGATTTCTCGCTACAGCCCTTTCTTAGCTGCTCTTGCTGGTGTGTAGCTCGTCCAATTAACCCACGCGAAGCGTTTTCTACCGATTGTATGCTGTGTTCCCTTATCGCAGTCTTTCGTGGACGAGAATTTTGTCCTGGGGAGTGAGTTACTGCTACACTGGGTCATCTATGCTTACCCACATATCGTGGGTAACGCGGGGCCCTGCTCAAAGGCTGCAGTGAAACCACTGTCGCACAATGATAAGATGAGGCCCTCCACTAGTATCTCAGATGCAAATGCACATCAGCCCGCCGTAGCCACCTCGACGGCCGTTCCCCATCTGGCTCGCCTTTGCAATCAGAATCCTCGCCGCCTGCCATGGCCAGCTCACTTATCCCCGGCTTCTGCGGCCGCAGTCTGAATTCGAGTCGAGCTTTGGTGACGTCGGTGGCATATTGGGTCTTGGATCACGTATCACCCGAGCCCGTTGATGACCTGGAGGTACCACCAGTCAACGCCGTGATGTTTCAGTCGTTTGAGTGGTATCTCCCGGCCTCCTCCCCATCGTCTCCTTCTCAATCTCACTGGTCGCGCTTGGGTGACCTACTTCCTCGCCTCTCAGCTCTGGGCATTAGCACAGTCTGGATCCCTCCGGCTTGCAAAGCCTGGCACGCATCCACGAGTAATGGGTATGATATCTACGATCTCTTCGATCTGGGCGAGTTCGATCAAAAGGGAAGCAGGGCGACGAAATGGGGCACCCGGGCAGAGCTCGAAATGTTGGCGCAGAAGGGACAAGAAGTTGGCGTCGGCCTACTTTTCGACGTGGTCGTAAACCACAAGGCCGCGGCGGACTTTTTGGAGGAGGGTGGGATCGGGACTAGGGTCGATGAGAAAGGTGACTGATATCCTTTTCTGGTGAGACCTGGAGAAAAACAGCCAGAGGCTAATCTGCGCGTATAATAAAAGATCGGCGCAAGGAAATTGGCCCACCCGAAGAAATTGATACTTGGACTGGGTTCAGTTTTCCAAACCGTGGCGACACCCACAGCTCATTCAAGTGGCATCGTGAGCACTTCAGTGGGGTGGATTACGACAATAGAACCAAGAAGAATGGGATATGGAAGCTGGATGGCAAGGAGTGGGCACCTGATGTGGACAAGGAATTGGGGAATTATGACTATCTGTAAGTACCCTTCTCGTCTCTCCGTTTGTTTTGGCATGATCTAACATTTAGACTAGCATGTTTGCCAACATAGATCACGCCCATCCCGGCGTAAATCAGGAGATAAAAGACTGGTTGTCATGGCTTCACAACACTGCTATACCACCCCTGTCCGCGGTGCGGCTTGACGCCATCAAGCACATATCTGCCTCGGCCATTCAAAAGTACGTCGACCACCTGACAGAACTCAAGGGCCCCGAATATCCCATTGTGGGTGAGTATCTGGTCGCCAACGTGGAGAAGCTATCCAAGCACATTGCCCGTACTGGAAACCGGATCCATCTGTTCGATTTCGCCCTACTGGAGAACTTTTACCGAATCTCTCAGGTTCAGGCTCAGGCTCAGGCTCAACTACGTAGCCGAGCACTTGGAAGGCTGGATCTGCGGAGTATGCTCCGCGGTAGCTTGGCCGAGCGTAACCCTGACCGCGCCGTGACGTTTGTGCACAACCACGATACGCAACCGGGCCAGCCGTGCGAGAAGGTGATCGGGGAGTGGTTTGTTTCACTGGCGTACGCTACGATCCTACTACATTCTAACGCCGGACGTTGGCCTTGCGTATTTTGGTGTGATTTATTCGGGACGCACGGACCAACTATCCCGACGAAGCAGTGGAAGGGGGGCGAGAATGAGGAGAAGCAGAAAGAAGGGAACTGGACTGCCCCGATGGCGTCGATCAGAACGCTCCTGCCTAAGCTTCTCGTTCTACGCAAGCTGTATGCCTATGGCAAACTGACGG
>JAOYMO020067045.1:0-10514 GCA_025802455.2 Iodosphaeria phyllophila
AAACTGCTGACTTCCCAGAAAGGCGCATTGGCCACCGCCCTCAAAGGTCAAGTTGCTCATAAAACCACCAGAGCCATTGTCCATGAAGATTCCTTGCTGTTTGTTGGCCGGGCTGGAATCCTGGCGCATCTTGAAGACAATGTTCTGCAAGCTAGTGGCCTGAGCAACTTGCCAATGGATACCCGCCGCCTTGGACAGCGGCATTTCCGTCAAGTCCAGGACGAAGTTGCGGATTTGGCGGAAGAAGTTATTCTGGTTAACATACCAGTTGTCGCCGTTGTTCTCATATGGGTCCGCGTCAATAAGAGCCATGTCGGTGAAACCCGCTGTACCTTTGATGATGGGAGGATTGGTAGCATCACCAACAAACTGCGTGTAATAAGTTTGGATGATGGACTTGCCAAGGACATAAGTGCCCTCAGGGAAGTACACGATGGCAGGCGTGGTGGTACGAGAGTCACAGTTCTTGATGCAGCGGTTTTTGCCGTCTTGGATGGCCTTGTTGATGGCAGCAGAATCGTCGGTAGAGCCCTAAACATCGTGGTTAGTTTATCTCTTTCCCATGCTGCGTTGCTCTGAGCAATCGTGGGTTAAAAAAATTTCGACTTACATCTCCTTTAGCACCATAATCTTTGACGTTACGGAAAACCTTGTAACCGCTGTCTCCACCAAAGGCAGCTGTACCCTGGCGCTTGATGCTCTCTACCCAGTAACTCGAGCCGGCCGCTCGACTCTGCATAGCAGAATTCGAAGGGCTAGCCAAGGTTGTTGGAAGGCATTGGAACGACAGCAATGAGGCTGCCAGTAGAGATTTCAACCCCATGATTCACGTACGTCCTCGTAACTGTATGTTCTAGAATGTTCAACGAGCGTTTCTCGACTCAACTCTACTGTGTTGTCAGGTTAGCCAAATACCCAACATAGACTCACGAGAGATAAGATTAAGTTGGTGTAACAACAAAATTGAAAGATGGTGTGTCAGACTCTCAACGAGTGCTCAAATTCCATAGAGAATTCAAAATGTCGTTTTCGCGCTGAATAAGCAAAAAAAGGTAAAAGGGTAAACTGGAGTCTCCCTTGCATAACGGTCGCCAAACTTATACACAGCTGGGGGGCAACATGCCAGAGGCAGTGAAGAAGAAAGCCATTGTTCACAACCAGCTTCGAGAAAAAAAAAGCCGGTCCGGACAGAGCGCTTGCCACACAAGTGGGAAGGAGCTATGGAATAGCTTGAATAACAACAAAGACAATAGCGACAAGGAGATTGTAAAAGAAGATGGGGCGATGAGTGCAGAGAGTAAGCATAGAAAGGAGGATTTGATTTACTCACAGTTCTCAGTAGCAACGCCGCAGACAAAGGCGCAGCTAGTTGTGATCCGATAACAGTATGTAGTAATGCTGTAGAAGTTGTGTTTCTGCTGTTTCCAATGTCACCGAAACAGGGAGGAGATTGTAGCTGTTGCTGGTTGGATAGTGGATACAACAACCTAAGTGCCACCAAAGATCGAGTTTGAAGGTCGCGTCCGGCGTCGGGGTGATAAAAAGGGAGTGTAGAGCTACAAATAGAAATGTGACGCCGCAGGCGATCAAGGGAAACGAAAAATGAGATGATCAACAATGGTTTAGAACCAGTGCGCTCAGGCTGGTGTAATGAAAGGACAGAATAGAGTGGAACCTTAAAAGTCTATCTGGCGTTGTTGACGTTGTCGGTTGTGAAAGTAAGCTATGGGAAAGTACTTCCTGATATGTACCTATCTACCACCTGCATATGATTAAGGGAGGAAGGCACGACTTGAGAGCCGTAGTTTCCAGAACTGAGGAATTCAGGCACGTTTGAGAGTAAGCAAGCGGACATGTTTCCTCGTCGCATCAGCTTTATAGAGTTGCACAATACGATCCTCCAAACAACTGGACGGTCACTACCGCATGCTGGCCACAACCTGGCTCGGCACCCACCAACCACCCATCCACCCAAGATGTCACCCCAAATTCCTCTACCATATCCATGATCGCCATTCAGGTACCATTACCGTAGATGGTTGGCCCTTGTGCGGTTTTACGTGTTCTTGGGCGTGAAGCCGTGCATAATTGGCACCTGGCAAAGCAAACATGTGTTCCCGGCCTTGGGGGACCGCCTGACCTCACTGCGAAACCTCGAAGTGTGGCCCAGTGGCAGGGCGAGCAATGAGCATGGACTGGCGTTTCCCGCCTTCTGCGCGGTTCCAACCAAGCCCTGGAGTTTTTGCCTGACTGGGTATATTTTTGCTTTAGAGACTCTCGCCCTGTCGATTGTCTCCTGTTCTACTTAAATTGGAATTGTGGGCATTTATCATGAACAGCTTAACTAAGTGTGGGGCATGCGGCTCTACTGCGGCTCCATAAAATCCAGGGTTGTTCTACACGAGGGGCGTGCCTGTGCTCGATGCCAAAGATACTGATTGAGGTCCATGCCAGTCAAGCGGCAAATCGCTCCAGGTCCAGGTTAGTAGCTGTTTTGAACCAAGTGCTCCACGCCACTCCCTAGCTTTCCGGGCTCTGGTCCTGGAACGTAGCCCTTGTCAGCTCGGCAACAGTCCGTTCAGATGCTGAGCATGATGTACTTGGGCGAATGGCCATGGGCGGACTTCGTGTTGTAGTCATGGTCCAGTGCGCATTGTGTCGCCCATCTCAGTTGAATTGGTGTTTTCAGGGTACATCCGGGCAACCTGTCAGTTCCATTCATCCCTTCACTCAAACCCAAACGCTCGTAAAGCCTACGGAAGAATGGCCGATCCAAGAGATGCCCATTCCCTGTGCTGATCTCTGAGCTATCGTATTGAAATCCCATTTGGTGACTACCGTAATCATCAACACCGCCGCGGAGCACAATGCATCCCCACGGCTGGTTTTAGCGGTGACTCTTGTAACCCCACCACCCGTTCCCTTTCTGTAATTAACTACCACAGTATTCGTCGAGCACAGAAGTCCTGAATAATTCAAACCGGATCTGCACAAATCTGCAGTCTACGTATCACTACAGGAATACGGAATTTTGCTGAGATCGGCCAGGTACTTTGTGGAAGACGACACAACCCCATGTTGCCCTTAAGTAAAGGCTAAGCCCCCCGCCTCAAAACCGCTAGCGCTCCTCATTAGTTATTATCGTATTCTAATCGCAGACATCAATGCACACCCTTCATTCATCCAGGATTGAGGAACCATAGT
This sequence comes from Iodosphaeria phyllophila, assembly GCA_025802455.2. Classification (NCBI taxonomy): domain Eukaryota; kingdom Fungi; phylum Ascomycota; class Sordariomycetes; order Amphisphaeriales; family Iodosphaeriaceae; genus Iodosphaeria; species Iodosphaeria phyllophila. Next base: position 3,205 of record JAOYMO020067045.1, read on the forward strand.
CGCTCGGCACGGCAAATAGATCTATGAAGGATTCGATACCGGTAGCCAGTGTTCGCGTTCCACGTGCACCGGACCGCACTCGGCACTTTTTTCGAAATCCCGACCGCATGATTGCCGAAGCGAGAAGCTAGAAAGAAGTTTTCCATATCCCACGACTCCGGAGACGAACATCATGGTAACGCATGTTAGTAATCTACAAAATCACACATTGGCGCGCGCTTCAAGATTGAGAAGGAGGGAAACAGAATAGGTCAACAGATAAAAGAAGCGGTGACCGAAGAGTCGATCATTTCCAGTGGTTTCCAATGAGATGCTGTGTGCGTGTTTCGCAAGTACAAAAAGGAAAGTACGATTTGCTGTGACGCGTTTCAAACGGGCGGCGCCACTACATGGCGAGTGGTGCAAGATAAAACGGTTGCATCACTCTGGGACCTGACGCTAGACCTAATTAGGGTCCGTTGTCAAGGGCCGAGCCCGTTCCATGATCGTCTTGCGGGGTGATTGGCTTGCGATCCCAGTTCTCCTTCCTAAGCCAGTCCTTGACATTGCAAGTACCACTACCAGCAGAACTCATTCCATCCAGAAACGCTGGGGTAAGGTACAAACCCTGGCGGCCTGCCAGCGGTAGATTGTTCCACAACTTCTTTCCGACGACACTGCCTTTCCAGTGGCATTTTTCAGTGATGGTGGATCAGTTGGATTGTCGTTGCCATAGGTGGCGAGCGGAAATATATCGAAGCCGAACAGATCACCACCATCTCTTAGTGGTGGTAATCTGTCCATGATTGATTTCTTCCCCGCCTACCTCGTAGATGGTACAAGAATAAGCCAGCTAAATGTCGTGTTTCTTGCTGTGAGCCCACTGTGCCACTTGATCATGTTTGATATCAAGGCTCTCTGCAGTATTTTGAGGGTCAAGGGCTAGATTGGAGTCTGTGCCTTACCCAACGTTTCCGGATGGAATGAGTTCTGCTGGTACCGGTACCTCAAGGGTCCTTCGATTCTCTCCGGTTGACTCGACCCAGAGCACATGGGATAGGCAAGGATTCCGCGGACAATTCATCGGGAATGGTCCGGATTGTTCGTGCTGGCACGTGATACATCGAAACCCTCCCCAACAAGGGGAAACTGTGGGTGTGGTGTGGAGTTCAGAAACCTGAATCCATGTTTGCCGTTGCTGCTGTAAACCCCAGATCCGCTACTCGAGTGGGGGGCCCACTGAAAGTCATCTATTCGGCGATTACCCGCCAATGGTTGACTCGAGCCACAACTCAACCCAGGGACGGCTGTACTTCACCATGGAGATATCATCTTGTTATCGTCAAATAGATGGCTTTCAGTGGGTTAGGGGCTGAGCAACGACAGCTTGGTATTTCATGCTGTTTGGGTTTATTACGACAGGATTTGGTTGAGTTGGACAAAGTCGAGTCTGCTCATTGACTTCGAAATTTCCGCTTCACTATCTTGGGATACAGAGGCAGCCCGGTCGGTTTCATGCGCTTGCAGTCTGGCAAACTATGGGTGTTCCATGGCCCGGGCTTTGCCATCGAGTCTTGAACATACCCACGTCTTCTTTAGATAAACGCAAAGCCCCCGGGTCGATCCAAGACCTCACGACTCGGCTGTAGTGTGTAATGGCTGGAAGTGTGACAAGTTATTTCCCCCTCCCTCGATTCTGTTCCAATTATTCTCACGCATAATACTGTAGTGAGTTGAGTGAGGGGCATGGTGCACCGTTGTAAACTTCTATCCTCAGGGGTTCTCAGTGATCCTGGCTACGATCCTGCTATTCCCTGGATGTGTCTGGACAACGATGCTTTTCTCATCTTGCGTCCGGCTTTGAATATTTCCGCCCGGCGCCCAATGCTTCGCATGTGGATCCTGATAATCCACGCCACTTGTGTAAGCGCTGCCTAGTCAGTAGCACACACGTGGCAGGGTGTCCAGATGCATGCGAATAAGCCTCGTTTGGATGTATGATAAAAGAATCACCCATCGAATGAGACAATCGGACCTATCACGGCATTTGCAGAAGCCTTACTTACTACTATGTAACCAAGGGTTTCAAGTATGACTGGTCACGCGTTTATCTATGTAGCAAGCACACACGCACACGCTATCTCCCATTGATCCCTGTCCGCCAGCACGCTCTACTGGTATCGCTTTGGATAAACTACTCACGGAAACATGGCGCGCTGACCAGTTCATCCCAACATCACGGTGGGCCGGAAATCGTAACACAAGCAAGCATCCTTGCCTATCATCCGAACTATTGCACACTCCTACCACACCAGCGGGTAAGAGGGTGTTGGGAGACAACCACCCAAGATCTTCAGACTCACCGTCACGGAAGGGATGGGGGGCGCTGGTAACAATTTTGCCATGCCACTCGATTCCGACATCAACGGTAGTGCAGAACGGCAAAGACCAGACTTCACATAGCGGATGTGTGCATGATGCCCCGCTTGATCAGTTCTAATATTGGTGATACATCATCGCTCGCCTTACCCCTCTTATTTCAACGGGGGCACAGCAGGAACTGAGTGAAAGCAAACTATCTTGTGACCTGCATCCCGATAAGTTCTAGATCACATCCACGGACTATTACATGGTACATCGTATGAAGAATTACAAACTAGATCCTCTTCAAGTGTCACGAATAGGGGGCGAGATGTGAACGACTGAAGCTATGTGCATCATATATTAGTTGTCATTTTGAAGAGGATGACCATATGCATAACCTCCAAAGAACGCTCTGTGGAGAGAGCCGCCGCTCCCTGCAAGTGAAATCATCTGTTTCGCCATCAATAGGCTGACTGCACTCGTCTGCCTCCCGACACTGGTCGCATCCCAGGTCGTTTGCCATCTAAGTCCGTAGTAATTCGTGCCAGGGTGAAGCGTCCCGTTCACAGCCTCTTCCGTATTACCGGCGACTCTTATCATGGACTGGGCGTTCCGGTGAATATAGCTCGCGATGGGAGCGTCGTGGATGATCCGGTTGAGCTTGGCCAGCCGATTGATGAAGACACCTTTGAAGGTGGAGTCGTTGACGTTGCATGCTCCTCCGGTACAGGGCTCCGTTAGAATTCCCTCGGGACTTAGCTCGTTGCTCTGTATTACCGCGTAGGCGACACACTTAGCCTTGTCAATGTATCTGCTCTTCTCGGCAGCCGTGTTCGCACCCTGGGCCAGCTGGATGAGGGCACCGATGAAAACGCCCTGGTTGTATGTCCATGTGGTATCTCGATTGTTGGAGCAAGTATTGTCAGGGCCGCTCGTGAGACCGTCGTTGACTAGTTCATCCGAATTGAGCATACCGCTTTCCATGAACCAATTGTATACCTTTAAAGACGTGTCGCGATACTGAAAGTTTTTCGTCTGGAGGTAAAGGGTGGCCGTAAGTTCCATATATAACAGATTGCTGATGGCGTTCTGATAAACCCGCCTTCGAATGTCCTGTATCAGACCTCCTCCGCATGTCGTCGTGTTCCAGTACTTGCTGATGTAAATCTCATCCTCCATGGCGATATTCAAATAAGTCGAGTCCTTCGTCATATCGTACATGGACGTCATTGCGAGAGCCCACCAACCAGTATCATCCGTGCTGTCGGCCCGGAAATCACCTCCGCTATCAGGCCACCAGTCCATAGGTTCGCGCTGTTTCTTGATAGTCTCTTTGACGAGATCCAAATTAGTCGTAGACTTCTTGTAACTCATGTAGTCTATTATTGTTGTCAAAGCTACCGCGGTTTCCCACCACGACCCCTGATCCACGTTGGGAAGAGCTAAGTCGAAACGACCTGTGGCCGGATCCCTCAGAGTTAGCAGGCCGGCCATGGCCAGATCAAGTGTCGAGTTGTCGGACTCCCGTCTCACTGAGCCGTAACTGTTGGGAATATAGGAGGCTGTTGAGGTTGCCAGCAAACCACACACCATGGGGACGACGGATAAATGCATCATGAAAAGAATGACTCAACCCGCATATTAAGTCTAGCGAAAACCTCCAATTTTTCCTGCTGTAAAGAAACAAGAATTTCAAATTATCCAAAATAAATGAGCGACATGTGCTGGAGGGAACGACTCGATCGCACCACTAGTTATTGGTGTTGTTGTTATTGACGATGATGCACGGGCTAGCTTGCATCCAACTCTAACGTAATGAGTGACTCAGGGCCCCGGGCGGCGTCATAATCCGGGCAAGGAACGAAACAAAAAAAAGAGCGATGGAGATGAATTCAAGAGAGCGTGTGTTGGATGACATCTTGTTGTTTTTCTACTCAACAGTAGGTACATTCAGTTGAGCTGACACCGCAAATCAAAGCCTCAGCCCACCTTCCTTCCCGCATATCAGAAACCGATCAACCCAGAAAAAAGGACCCTCTCACGTCTCAGAACCGGGAATAGCTCTGTGTCGTCAACCATTAAATTGGGTTGCTGGAAGCGGTGGGCAATCTTGGAAGGTTCTGCGGCATCAGCATTAGACAAACCATTTTCTTTTTTCTGACGAACATGGAAGTGAGCGAAGGGGGGTTATCGGGATATGCATCGGGTAGGGAGTTTGAACGGGGTGATCTTCACCACGCCACAGTACTTCTTGTTGAGTGAGGCACAATGCGATACGGCAAGATTACTGCGTTTCTGCTCGGGGCTTAACTTCGTAACCCTCCTTAGTCATCGCCTGAACACCCTCCTCAAAACTTCGAGAAGCCATGCGGTTTGAAATGGCTGATTCGTTGGCACCTGTTCCCATTCCTCGGCGAACTCAGAACTGAAGAAACATCACGTTATTCAGCACTTTCGGTGCTTCGAATGACTGGAGCTCCGTGACGCAGGATGTCAAGCAACATTGCATCAACATGTCTAAGAGAAAGTCGTTCCGTTTCGAGGGTGATCACGTCAAGCTGCGATTACACAGTAACAACTTGAGAAAGGGGCAGCATGAAGAGATCAACATGCACCCACTGGGATTCAAGGTGCTGTTGATCATCTAGCTTGTGGCTGAAACTGATCGCCGCAATGCTTCAACCAGAGGCCAATGAAGTGGGTTTCTGACCGGGTTTCAAAAAAGCTCAAAGCCGGAGGTAACGGATCTATTGGCACCGTTTTTGTGGGTAACAGGTGATGGGACCCGACACATTTTCAGGAAACCCGAGTCAATTGACAAACAGCAACCTCCAACTCAGGGAAGCTTCCTGCAGCACTGTCTTGCTGGGACTAAAAATAGATCGGCTGCCTGTTAGATCATGGCGACGCTATTTCCCATCATAAACACTTGAACAGGAGATAGAAATACGACGAAATTTGCAGTTAGGTCGATGAACGACAAATTTGGGGATTCTTTGGTTCTTGAAACGGGCAGGCGGTGAGCGAGGCCTCAGAACGTGGCGGCCGATTCAACGTTTGGAGATGTTCTTCAGATGCTCCAATAGATACTCGGCGTGGTTTCGAAACTCGCGGGGATATTGTTCTCCAAAATTTCAAGATGAAACGAAACTAAACTCGTCAATGATCACTCACGACTAACAATACGCTTACTGTGCACTGTGTTGTAGTTAGGGCATTACGCAGGTAGCGACTCATACTCCACTACACTAATAAGCAATTATGAGCAATTCATTCGAACATCATAGGTACTTACTGGAGGCATCACAGTAAGCTGACTGATAGACATTACATCCCCTTCAGCACATGCGCGAACGCCGTCAAGAATGCTTACCTTCATCATCATCATAAACTTTCTCCCAGTGTACTCATAGCGACTTTTAGAACTACGAACACAGCTCATGGTTGTGATATTCACGAGACCGTGATCATCTGAAACGTGACACCAGTATGGGGGGGCCTGTAAGCCCGTTTCTCAGCTCGGAGTAGCACGGGGCCGTCGCTCGCTGGACGGACTTGGAGGTTCGTTATGGTGTCTTTGTCATGAGCTCTACCCAAATGGTCGCCCTGAACCAGTGGTATGATAGACATGGGAGAATTTTCTCATCTCCAGTAGTTCGTAGACGGGTATGCGTTAAGGTGAAACCCCAATTTCCACGCAACTGAGATTAGATCTGATCGATCTTGTCGTTGGCGTCGCGGGACGTCACTAGGAAACAATGTTTTGCTCAAGTGTTGTCAGACTATCCTATAGAGAGAATGGAACCATTGAGCTTCTGTATCACGGCGCTGTATCGTTTATGAAGTGCCATAAAAATCAACCACGACGAGCTTGTATCCTAAGTTTTCTTCATCCTCGAAATTACTCTGCTCATAACATGACAAGAGCCTCTCGGATATTTAAAAACTCATTCGAAATCTAGTCTCAATCATCAATGCACCAAGCAGCTAAAAAAAAATCAAAAGCCTGGTCCTTCCTGATGTCATATAGGTAAGCTCAGGTGCTTGCGACGAAGGTCGCATTCTTCATGTCTCGCTTTACACAAACTAGATCGAACAGGGAACGGTATTATCGTTATTACAACACGTGCCAACCCGAAGGGAAACTTCTCTAGAAAGAACCAAGAACCCCCTTACTGATCCGCATTCTGTATACCCTTCCCTCTGCACATCTCCAAAGCGAGTTTGTCAATGATGTGACCTATCGTTTAATCACCACCCACGGCCTCTAACATTGCCAAAGGTAGGTCCGTTGACCAAGCCGCGTGATCCCCAGCTCACAGGCGAACAAGGCAGACGAGATCCCAACCCCGTAAAAAGCGGGTAGCCTCATGAAAAAAACCAAGCAGAAGACTGGCAAGCGCTCCTCCGTATCCAGCATGTATGTACACATACCACAGCTGTGCAAACCTCGCTCTCCGTCCCATGATGCGGATGTCGGTAGCATTCAAGGCACCACGAGGCCGCTCCGGCTCTTCTTCCGATGGGTCTGAAAGACGCCAGCACGAGAGACTGAAGAAGGCCAACTGGTTTTTCCACTTACTTTGTCATCGAAGATACCTAGCTCTCCATTCCACACTATGATGCTTCCTAGTTGCTACTAAACGTCCTGCTTCGGCTGGGTTGGAAGGAGATTATAGCCGTAGGCGCTGCCGCGAATCTACTGGTAGGGAGGTTTTATCTATCGATTTTGATAGACCCCATCCAGTTAGCTCGACACTATTAATACGATCACTCGCACGACGTGTGTAATATCTTATGTGAAGGGGGACGGCTAGCACCTGTGCATCGCTTATCACGACAACCAATATTCCCAGCGAAGTAAGGAGGAAATCCAGTAACCATTATCGGTGTCCCCAGCAGCACGCTATCACCCCCCCCCCCCCCCCCCCCCCCCCCCCCCCCCCCCCCCCCCCCCCCCCCCCCCC
>JAOYMO020067135.1:0-10508 GCA_025802455.2 Iodosphaeria phyllophila
ACAATTTGCCCTTCAGGCATAGGAAAAATGCGTCAGGTCTTGTTTTTGATGGCCCAACATCGAAGACTGGACAAATTTGACGCGGTGGTGTGATGCCCGCTCGGCTCAATTTCTAATCTACCAAAGTTGGGAATGGCTTCAATTTTTGATCGATTGGAACCGACCCGAGTAAACCGTACCACGACTGGCTGGCTTGGTCGGGGTGCCCGTGTGGAGCCGGACGAAAGTTTGCGGTTCAAACGCCACAACCTGCTGCGCGGCACTGGAGCTCCGATTTGGAGATGCAAGACTACTGCTACTAAGCAGCCGGGGGAAGGTCATCGTCTGTAGACGATAGCGAATTCTACGCTCAAAAGTCGTGTCAATCAATTTGATAGATCGAACAGCTCGGCTCGACACGTGACGGCTACGAAACGTTTCACGTGCATTGTCAAGACTGCTTATTCCTTCCAGTTAGCCTGTTGCTTCCGTGTGGGCGGGACGAGCAGTGGGTTGATTGACTGCCATAACAACAATTCTCCGGCCAGATAATGATGGGATTTTGGCGATGTTATCGTTGTGGAGCAGAACCGTGTAAATAGTGGGGGGAGCAGGAGCATGGGGGATGGGCTCAAGAAAATGCTTGACTTGTAATGAGGAGCTATTGGAACGGAGGCGGAATAGCATTGGTGCAAACGAGCAGCAACGGTCAACATCAGCGTTGGATGGTTATCTCGTGGCAGGATAGGTACCAGGGTAGATAGTCAATCAAACAGAATAGACTGGCAAGTGAAGCGAAAGCTTGGGACGGTCATTTTTGACCCGTGAAGCGTGATGTTACGGCCCCAAGCCGGTTGACTCGCCCTGTCGACGTCAGATTTTGGCCGGGAAGGCCAAGAGCGTTGCCGCTTCCACGCTGTATCCATGCTCACCAACACACTTGAGTAGAACCACAACATTTTTTGATCCTCCCAAGTCCCCGCCGTGACTGTGCTCAACCATACCACATCAGGCCCTGACAACAAGAGCATCCACTGCAGCGTTCAAATTCCAATAGCGCGCCTGCCCAGCCGTTTTTGAAGTGGCCCAAGGTCAGTCAGCCTTGCATTCTAGCACACGCGAGGTGCCAATCCATCGGTCAAGCTTTTTTAGAGTGGGCTCTTGCCTCTCTCCCTTCTCCCAACTCCCACATCCCGCACCCCGCGTACATTTTTTGCATCTACTCGTCTCTACGTTCGCCAACAAACTTGGAACACGAAAACAGCACGGAAGCACGAACACGCAAAGCACGGCACGAGTCATCAACGAAACGTATCTACGCTTTTGATCTGGCAGGCCGGAAGGCAGCGAACAGAATGGACGACGATTCGAGCGACCTTTCGTCGCTCTCTTACTTATCGTCAGCACCGTCGGACGAGGGCAGCGACGTTGAGCTCAAGCCAGAGCGCGGGATTCTCAAGTTCTTCCACAAGGTTGACAAGGAGACGGAGAGATCCACGAAGAAGAGGGAGACACGGCCAAAGATCAAGGCCCAACCCAAGGCGCAGCCTAAGCCTATGCAAACGAAGCTGAAGCAGAAGAAGGCTAAAGAGGATGAGCAAGAGCAAGAGAACACGCCGGAGCCTGAACCTGAGCCATCGCCAGAGCCGCCCAAGCGACCTGCCTCGCCTCCTCACGAGTACACGCTTGCAGACAACCCAGACATTGCAGTGAGAGCGCCCACGTCAACCCCTTTCGAAATCAAGAGCAAACACGCGTCTTTCGCGAAGATTCGTCTATTTTGGTTTTTTGTTCACCTGCTGACTCGCGCCTGTCTGCCCCTTTTAGATGATGGTTATGTTCCGCAGTCGATTCAACGCGGCGTTTCCCAAGACGCTGGTCAACTTTGGACCGCAGGAGATCGAGCAGGACGTGGTCGACGCCATGCCTGGCGACCGTCTGGAGCATTTCCTGTGTGCGGTGCTCAGTCTGCTCCTAAACCGAAAGCAAGATGTCAAGTATGACGCCATTGTTTTCTACTTCTACATCTACGACCACGGTCATGGTCACGACAAAACACCAGTGCTATTGATTTTGGTGAGAAAATAGGCATTATGGGAACTCATTGCTAATTTTTCCTGAACAATCTACTCTGCAGGCCTGGGCATTACCAGAGAGCGTTGGAAGACGCGATTTCGAGCCACAAAAACCAGTGGCCTCTGAGCTGGGGCGAGTCGAGCCCTCTCAGCGGCGGCAAATCGTTTACCGACCTCATTCCCTCAGATCGCGTATGTGTTACCGTAGCTCCTCATCAAGACCGTGTCGTCATTAGTCAACTTGCGCAATATGTAACATAATGTCCCTGAAAAATAATTGCTAATATGTGAGCAGCTCACACTTCTACGAGCCCTAATTCTTTGGTCGCTTTCGGGCTCAGAAGCGATCAAGGCTGTTATCACTCAGTCCTATAAACAGGCCCGCCGTGAAGATGACCTCAACCAGCCATTGTCGGTACAGCCGTGGGGCATCGACAGCGACAAGCGGCGATACTACTTGATCGAGGGTTTGGATGACACCAATTTCCGCATCTACCGTGAGAGCAATCCGGCCAGTTTTAAGCGCACATGGTGGAGCGTCGCCGGCACTATCCCAGAGCTGCAAACTCTGAGCACGAAATTGTCAGATGCGGACGGCGGGCCGCGCGCCAGGAAGCTGGCGGCTCAAATGCTCGCAGCCATTCCGCGCTTTGAGGCCGCGGAGGAGAAGCGCAAGCGAAGAGACTACCGCCTGCAGCAGAAGAACCGCTTCAAGCGGCCCGAGCCTGGATTTTCACTCTACGAAGGCCGTACTCGCGGCAAGCGCATGAAGTATACCTTCTCTGATGATGAGGAGATGTTGACCGATTCTACCGGGAATCGCCGCTCTACTCGTAATACACGCCAGGGTACACCATCTGAGCCGGTCCAGCCTGTCACCACGGCAAGTGGCCGCCAAGTCAAGGCCCCATCGCGGATGACTGTGGACGCAGCGAACAATATTGTAATGACCAACCCAAACGCAGAGCAAAGACAAGCGCAGGAACAGTCAGCTGAAATCAGAGCTCAGTCCCATGAGTCATCGACAGGACCCACGGGACGACCGCAAAGACTGGCCGCTGCCAACCACGGCATCAACGGATGGCCCTTATCCAGGACTCGAACCGGCCGCTCAGGCTCTGATGACTCCTCCCCCAACGACGAGCCGGACTTGGGCGACGATGAAGAAGAGCACGTGCCCGATGAGAGCGAAGATGACGACGAGGAGGAAAATTTCCCAGACGAAGACGAAAAGATGTCCGACGACGAATCCGGCGACAAAGAAAACAAGGAAAACAAGCAAGATAGCAGTCCCCGAAGCCGCATCGTAACCCTCAAGATCCCTAGCCGAGAAGAGTTGGATAAGCGTTCAGGGCGCCTCGATAGGGAAACGGTCCCGAGCAGGCCAGATTTCGAGATGTGGCGTTTTCACGGAGACTCCATGCCCGGCGATGTGATCACGGCGAAAAAGGGCGACGTGTGCCATACGCGTGTCACAGTACCGCCAGGAGAGGCGATCCTGGAAGCTAGCCTCCTCCAACCTGGCAGAAAAAGCGATACGACGAATGGCGAGAAAACATCATCCACTGAGCTGGCTTTTAGGGAAGGCCCGGAGAAGTCACGTCAGTCGCCTCCTGCTTCGGCTGCCAAGTCCGAGGCGGAGTAAAAGAACGCTTGTTCTTTTGGGGTTGCGGGAATGTTTCTTTCGTTCTTTATTTTTTTTTGCCGCCAGGCAAGTTTCCTGTTCGGACTTTCCACTTCACCTGTTCACGAACACGGTCGGAGATTCTGAGTGGGTCACTTCACGATACCTATGGAAGGGGGTTCCAGAAAAGTGTTGCGCGTTTACAGTTTTATAAGGCATATGGCATTGTGGTCTTACTCTGAACCGAATAGGGCGGTCTGTACTGCCAGGTACTGTGGATGGCGGTCACTTATTAAGAGAGGGGAGCAGATGTGGAGAAGGAAAAGGATTCAGTGATGGGGGGGTCTGTCGGAGGTTTGACAGGCAGAATAAAAAACCACGCAGACCTCACGAGGGGGCGCACATGGCTATGATCGGTTCAGACCTGCAGTGGTAGACTGGTGGATTGATGCGTATTTTCTGTTCTTTCGACTGTGCGTGGGCTCGGTGGTTTTATCGGGGGTTATTTGTTACTGTCAGGCCTGCGGACAGGCAGGTAGGAAGGTATGTTTCTCTCGCTAAGAGGCTGGTGGGGACAAGCAACGGTGATATCCAAAATTCTTTGAGGAGGAGGAGGACGTGTATCTTTCCTGCGGGGCGTTGGGCGCCGTGGTGCTGGCGGTAGTATTGCTGTGGCAGAGATAGGAGGTATACTTGTGCTAATTCTAAAAATCTTGAGCTATCTTTTCGTGTTGTGGGAGCTTTCCTTGGTGAGGCAAAAGAAGAACCGCCAGTTCTTGTTTCTACCAAGCTGGATCCCACTCCTGTGCAGGTGTGTCTACTTAACTCACCTGTCTATCGATCAACACGTAGATCTAGAGAATAGAGAGCCACCGAGGTGTTGTCTGTCAAGAGACAAGCGCAATGAGCCCTTGTATTTGCGAGGTCCTCGTTTTCTACGGTGTAGTCTAGTCGATACAGAACGTAGACTCTGTCAACAAACGCTCTGACAACACAAGAATAGCGAGGTTAGTCATGTTTCGCTAGTTGGGTTCCGATGACTGTTGTCGTCCTGCGGGATGCCTGCCTGCCTGCCTGCTTACTGACTACTGCGTACGTAGAAGAAGAGGCCTGTGCGATTCCATGCATCGTCCGGACCGTCATTTCGGGTCCGATTGTTGGTGACTGCGGCACAATGATATCGCTTCAATGACCGAACAACAGGTTTCAGGAATCATCTTTGGAAGCCTTGCTGCCTGCTAGCCAGCCTACCAAAGGAATATGTCCGTAGATACCGACGCAAATAGCAACCCTACTGTTAGGACTAGACTACATACGGGTAGTAGTGTGGCGCTTCCATGTCTTGAAGGAATGCTGACTCACTTGCATGACAGATAGACTAGGGTTTAAATGAATATCTGCCTCTAGACGACTCCACAGCCAACGCCCGTCATTGGCGCGCACAGGAGGGGGGTTTCTGCTGCCATATGCACCATCTGTGCCACCGCCCACCCAGCCACTTTAGCGCAACCCCGCGAAAAGAGCAGGACGGTCAACACACCACAACTTCAAAAAATCTCGCTCCAGCTCCGTCGGTGGGAAAGAAGTGCCAATCAACCCCTCGCATCAATTCACCCATCCACACTCTCACATTTTCTCCCTCTCTCTCCCGGAGCAGTGCGCTGCTCCGCGACCATCTTCCTTTTGTCCCTCTTCTCGGGCTGTTGATCGTGCATCTCGCATCGGCGCAGATTTCTTTTGCTGACAAGATGTCGGACGCTCAGGCTAGTGAGGCCGAGAAGAATGTGAGTGTTTTCCTAGAAGAAGCTACCTCAGTCACCTGAGTCAGTTACCTGAGGACGAAGGTGAACTGACTGACTGGGTTCTCTGTGTACAGATTGAGATATGGAAAGTCAAGAAGTTGATCAAGCGGCTCGAGGCAGCTCGTGGTAACGGCACAAGTCAGTATTTCCAGTCAGTCTAGAAGGAAATATCTTTTATGTTGACCATAAAAATCAAACACAGGCATGATCTCGTTGATTATTCCACCCAAGGACCAAGTGTCGCGGGCGGCCAAGATGTTGGCAGAAGAATACGGCACAGCATCCAACATCAAGTCGCGAGTCAACCGACAGTCGGTGCTGTCAGCCATCACGTCGACGCAGCAGCGACTCAAGCTGTACAACAAAGTGCCACCTAACGGGCTAGTTGTATACTGTGGTGAAATCTTGACTTCGGAAGGCAAGGAGCGCAAAGTCAACATTGATTTCGAGCCCTTCAAACCCATCAACACGTCGCTGTACCTCTGTGACAACAAGTTCCACACGGAGGCTTTGGCCGAACTGCTGGACTCGGATCAGAAGTTCGGCTTTATTGTCATGGATGGCAACGGTACGCTGTTCGGTACGTTGAGCGGGAACACGCGCGATGTCGTGCACAAGTTTTCCGTCGATCTGCCCAAGAAACACGGCCGTGGTGGTCAGTCTGCTCTACGTTTTGCGCGTCTCAGAGACGAAAAGCGCCACAACTACGTTCGGAAAGTGGCCGAGTTGGCAGTGCAGAATTATATCACTAACGACAAGGTCAATGTCGCTGGTCTTATTCTGGCTGGTTCTGCTGACTTCAAGAACGATCTTAACTCGTCGGATATGTTCGATAACCGTTTGGCCACCAAGGTCATTAAAGTTGTCGACGTCTCTTATGGAGGTGAGAACGGCTTTAACCAGGCCATTGAACTGTCATCCGAGACTCTGGGCAATGTCAAGTTCATCCAGGAAAAGAAACTTATTGGCAAGTACTTCGAGGAGATCAGTCAAGACACGGGTAAAGTCTGCTACGGAATTGAAGACACCCTCAAGGCTCTTGAACTGGGCGCTGTCGAGACTCTGATCGTCTTTGAGAACCTCGAGATCAACCGCTGGACCCTCAAGGATAGCTCCGGCAGCGAAGTTGTCGTCCATACCACCAAGCAGCAGGAGACCAACCGTGACCAATTCATGGATAAGGAGACCAGCCAGGAAATGGAGGTGGTCTCTCAGGACTCCTTCCTCGAATGGATCGCTGAGCATTACAAAGATTTCGGCACCAATCTCGAGTTCGTCTCGGACCGATCCACCGAGGGCAATCAGTTCGTCAAGGGATTCGGCGGTATCGGAGGAATTCTCCGCTACAAGGTTAACTTTGAGCAGTTAGCTGAGGTTGACGACGATGATGACTACTACGACGATTGACAACTCGAGGAACCCAAAGACCAAATCCGAGCTGAAACTGATCGAGTCGCCGACGTCTTACTCGGCCCATCCTCAGCTTTGTCAGCCTTGTCTCGTCCTTCACCCCCGCCAGAGCCAGAGCCCGACCCCGAATATTCATACAACGCCCAGCCCGTCAAGACGCCTCTGTCCTATCGCGAGCGCCGCCGCCTCAAGATAGGCCCCGCTAACTCGCTGCACACGGCCATGCAGGTCGCTCGGCCAAGCCCGCTCCGCTCCATGACGACGGCTCGAACATTGTGCATAACACACATGGTTGAAATTGAAAGAGGTGAGTGGTCTCTTCTTTCGTTTCTTTTCTCTCTCTCTCTCTCTCTCTCTCTATCTTCGTCTCCGTAAAACTGACCATCCATCCTTCAATAGCAGATGAGATGTGTGCTTCAGAAGAACGCCCACCCAAGTCAATTCATGGGAGCCACACTGTTTTGGACACAGATGCGGAAAAGAAGAGGGGGTCGGATAGGAAGAACCGCCTCAAAGTAGCTTAATTCTATTGAAAACCAACCAGTGCAAGTGCACTCGGGGTAATGTTTGAGTTGAGAGCCTTTTAGGGAAATCCTCATCATGGTGGGGGGGAACGAAGAGTCAAGGCATCCTACGATGATAGTCAAAGAGGAAAGAGGAGAGATTCCCGATTCGAAGAATTGCTTACAGATGAAGTAATTCAATATTATTCGTTTGAACAGTTTACCATATGATGACTTTTTGCACTCTTACTTGGTGTTGCGGTCCTTAGGTTTTCTCCCCCAGGCTCGGGGCAGGACTCATACAAACTAACTGTCTTCCAAGCCCTACAGTAATTCATAGTGCCTGACAAGCGGATAACCCCTTTCACGTAACGCCTGTAGCCCAAGTTAGACAGTTGTTACAGATGCTCGAAACCAAAACCAAACATCACTAAAGAATTGGAACGCTTGATCATGTGACTCGATACGCACGGGGACCATATATGACTCGCGGGCCGCGCCGGATGCGGGCCGGTATGGCGGACCGGAGCCGACAACATCTTACCCGAACTTCTGCCCTACCGAGCTTGCCAAGTCGGGAGTTGTGGCAGTTGAAAACAGCAACTCTTTGAATAAATGGCCCAGTCTGCTATGGCGGCTTTCTTCCTCCAAATCGCGGATTGTCATGTCTCGGTGACTATTTTTTGGGCTCTAGTTCTTCGCAATAAATAACATAGTCTCGTGCTCTCCATTTCCAGGCACGGACTCCGGTCGATGTTCAGTACCGTACATCCCTGGGTTAGAAGTTTTCTCAATTCTATTCAGCCGACCTAACGGTATCGATGGTGCAATGACCAGGCCAACAGCACCACTGAAGAAACGACGTAGATCTCTATTCTTCTAGACAGCATTGAAAATCTTCTCTATCATCACGACGGCTTGTCTTCATCTAGCGGGTTACACGGACCCGACCTTCCGCAAACCAAACTCCCCCAAAGGCCTGTTTATTTTAGTGATGAGACGATCGTTTTTCTCCCGGAGGTGATTGCCATCTTCTGCTTAGTCCTGATTGGTACGATCAGTTTACAAGAGTATGCAAGGTACGACTTCGCAGTTGAATTCTGGACCTTCCAGAGATGGATACCGTACGGTGATGCCTTGACTTAATTGCTGTAGCTTGCCAGCAGTTTTATCCAGACAAGTAGACTGACGGTCACGAGCCTTGATTCATTACGCAGCGATCATTTTCCATATCCCCATTCACTTTTACTCAAATACGAACTATATAACTTAGCTGTACTTCTCAGCAGAAACTCTACCCGACTTTAGGAGACACAACCAGTGGCCAATCCATCAAATTAGCTGCAATCCCCCTCTTTTTCGCCAGAATAAATTGATCCCATCATGCAAGTACATGTCGCTGGCATGGTCCGGAATAAAATGAACTCACAACATCGTCAAGTTGTACAGGGTATCTCGCATCGAATCCTCAAGCATAAGCAGCCCAACCTAGAGCGAACGTAAGCCAGTATCCAAAAAAAAAAAAAAAAAGAAAAAGAAAAAGAAACCAAAAGCCAAGTCGTGCTGCTGAGCTGAAAAGCCGGACGAAAAGAAAGGGGATAGGGGAGGGAGTACATACCAGAGTACAAAACCGCCAAATTGCTTGGATCCGTAGCCTGGTTTATCAAATCATTCACAGTAGCCGTGACACTCAGCGTCTTGCTGAGCTTCTTGCGCACGACTTCCAGGGCACGGTCGGCCTCGCTGGGCTCGTTGGCCGCACCGGCAGACATGCCTTTCTTCTTCTTCGTGTCGGCCTCGCTCGTCTCCAGTCCCTCATCTTCGTCCCGCCTGGTATCCTGGAGTTTAGCCATGCGAACAGGACTTATGGACCACGAGTACAGCGGATCGTAGCGCAAGACGTCCAAGATTGTCATGATCGAGTACGTCTCCTCGCGAAGTGCGTCCAGAGTGAACTCGCAGCAACGGCGAAACACGCCTTCCGCCTTTGTGATCCCCATGCCGTCGACAATATCGCGCGTCAGCCGGAAAGGTACGAGCTCGGGCACAGGCAAGACTCGACCCATTTCAAAGGCGACGCCCAGATCGATATGCACAACCTCGCCGGTTACTGAGTCCAGGAGAATGTTGTGACCATGTCTGTCCCCCAGCCCCAGTACATGACCGAGGATAGAAATGGCAGCTGTGGTTCGAGTATAAGCTGTCCTCTTTGCAAACCACTCATCGGGATCGAGAAAGTGCTCCATGAAGAAGTATCGCATAACCGGCTGGAAACGCTCCGTCACCTTTTTGTAGACCGACACGCGCGTCTCCGTCGATTTGTTCTGTGCACCGGATATCTCCCTACGACAGACAGAGCCCTTCAGATCTTTCGGATGGAAGCGGTCGTGAGCCGGCATGAGATACTCATGAAGTGGAATGGTGTTGGGGACAAACTCGATCAGTCCAGATGTAGACGTCAGTGGGAGCACTTTATAAGTGCGGATATCTAGGTTACGTTGCTGCGTGGTCCGGTGCAGCTTGAGAACGGAAGAAACAGCAGAGAAAACTTGTTCCATGATGGCGTCTTGACGAAGATCATCTGTGCCACCTTTGATGAGCTGTTTATACTTACGGCCGTCAGTGCCAACAAGCGTGACAATTTTCGGGGCGCTAACGCCCGAGGCAATTGTCATTTCCGGTTCCAATCTCACGATATGTGGAATTTGTGCATAGTCATTGTTGGTCTGAAGCTCAATCTGTAATGTCGGTGGTGGTATGCTGTACTTTGTAAGGGAAGCCATCAGGTTATACCCAGCCTTTGAGTCCTTGATCGCCATCTTCTGGCCTTGTTTGTATCGGCCTGAGTCCTTCTCGCAGGCCAGAATGTGGTAAGCCCGGCTAGTCTTGTCGATTGCCAGCCATATGGCCGAGGTCTCGGACGTCTTTTCCAGTTTCCTGGACACAGCGATGGTGGCTCGATTGCGAGAAACGGCGGTCTCATCTTTGTTATTGTGCGACAGCTTTCCAGCCCAGATCTGGTACATCCCGTGGTAAGGATGGTCGACGCAGATTCGGAAAACCAATTTTATAAGTAATTTCTGAAATAGCGCATCTTGATCCAACAGGCGTGACG